>LPNX010633765.1:401718-499011 GCA_001517045.1 Pseudotsuga menziesii
TATACATATCTGTATGTATATATATACATACATATATATATATATGTATATGCATATATGTATATGTATATGTATATGTATGTACATGTATATACATGTATATATATATGTATATGCATATATATATATACATATATATGTATATATATATATATATATGTATATGTATATGTATATGTACATGTATATGCATGTATATATATACACATGTATATATATACACATGTATATATATGTATATGCATATATACACATGTATATATATGTATATGCATATATATACATGTATATATATGCATATACATATATATACATGTGTATATATATACATGTATATCTATATATATACATGTACATACATACATATATATATGTATATTCACATGTATACATGTGTATATATACATATATGTATATATGTAGATGTATACATATATATACATGTATACATGTGTGTGTGTATGTGTGTGTGTGTGTGTGTATAATGTTCTTCTATGTGCAAATATAATCAACCAACTTGATAACAAGATGCGGCGTGATGCTTTAGATAAAATTCTTAAGTGAGATGGGGACTATGGCCAAAGATGTGGGGTCCAGAAAGACTGAGGCAAACCACTAAAAATGAAGACAAAGGTGGTCTTTAACTTTTTTGGGGTTGTTTTCATTGCCACATGGAGTACGGAGAGGAAACAGACTTATTGGATTATTCGAATGACCCGTGGTAAGGTGAGTCCATTTTTGTTGCCTCGATCATCCCACCAGCAGTAGACACCGCGCTTTCGCCTCCACCTTCAACGGTTTTGCTGCCAGTTGGAAGGCCTATCATAGCCATGGAAAATAGGGAGGAGGAAGACCTCATGTTCGGTCTGACAGTCACAAACATGTCGCTATCACCCTCAACGGTCTTTGTCGCATAACCAAATGACAGAAGCCCCTCTTTTTTTCAATCCTTGACATTAGTTGAAGGGTTTTTCAACACAGGTATAGTTCTAACCATCAGCTACGGCCACAAATGAAAACTTCTTCCCCCTAGACCTCGATGCCACCATGCTTGGACAAACCTTAGACGAAAAAGGAAAAACAAATGTCTGGCTCCAAGTGGTGGAACCCTAAATATTGTCTGCGGTGTTAATGTGGCCATAGAAGAGGCGAAAGATATGGATGATATGGTGCTAGTAAGGAAGATTAGGGGCAGGAACCCTAATCATGAAGAAATTAAGGCATGGGTGCACAAGAACTGGATGGGGCAGTTAACGACAGCACCAGAGGTAAGTGGATTGTCGAAAGGTTGGTACAGCTTTACTTTCAGCAACAAGCAAGAAGCGAACCAAATTCTGAACCAGAATTGGTTTTATGGAACGGTGCCCATTTTGTTTAAAAAATGGACTCCATTATTTGATGCCGACAATGAGAGAATGGATAGAATTCTCGTCTGGGTATGCCTACCAGGCCTCCTATTGGAATTATGGAACCCTGCTTCGCTGAAAGACCTCAGCAACGCAATTGAGACCTTCTTGGAAGAAGATTTATCCTATCTACAAACTCACTGAAGAGCAGTGGCATGAATTTTGGTATCTATGAATATCAAGATAGAGCTAAGGGAGAACCTAAATCTTATTCGGGGCTCTGTAACTTGGCAACAAACTTTGAACTACGAGGGCTTATCATTCAGATGCCATCGGTGCCACAAAGTAGGGAACTTGGCAAGGAGGTGTCTTTTCACCTCCCCCACAGTTACTGTACGAAAGAGGAGATACCCCAATGATGATGAACCACAGGTCACAAGGAAAAAAGAATCAACGATGGGAACATCTACATCTGAGCCATCTCAACCTTAGAACTCTTTCGAATAATAGGCAGGATTTCTTCCTGAACGGGGCACTCCACACCACCCAGGTATGTATCATGTTCTTTCCCTATAAGAGTAGTCAAGTTATTTAATATAAATGATACAGTACCTTCACTTTCAAACACTTTAGTCACAGATATTCCCCTCTCTCCATAAGAAAAAACCCCTTCCCACCCTGCTCAAGTAATACCCTCCCCTCCTCCCTCATAGGAGCTACCTTCTTCCTCCCTTCCGACCCCTCCACCCTTGGATACACAAACCCAGATTGACCATGTCCCCCCTCTTGCCTCCACCTCCACCATCAGATTTCATCTTCGTTCAAGGGACATCCCATCTCAAGCAACTCCCCCACCTCCCCTCCTTGGCTTAGGCACAAACCCTATCCTCCCAACCAGAGGAAAAGGAAGAGGCAAACCCTCTTTCCTCTCCTTTGCACAGCAAAAAGCTCTTCGAGATCAAGAAAATGGTAAGCATAAAACTCTTTTTGGGGCACTTAGATCAGTGCAAGCCCCTGAAGGGGTTCCCAAATTAACATCCTCTCTCTCAATTGCAAGGGTCTGGCAAGTACCCAGAAAAAACTTGCCCTGAAAAGGATGATACAGGTCCAAAAACTAGATATCATTCTTCTACAGGAAACCCTAGGTACAGATGCTGAGGTTTCTTCTTATTTATCTACCATATCAAGCAAATTCTCTTTCTTGGCCCAGAGTGCAAAAGGACACTCAGGAGGTCTAGCAATAGGATGGAACCCCTCCATTCTACGTTGTGTAAACTCATGGGGAGCCTCCTTTGGAATGGGGTTGGAAATTTTTTGGGCAGAAGCAAATTTACATCTAAATATTATAAACATGTATGGGCCTTACAATAATAGAGTGGCTTTCTGGGAATCGGTACAAGCCTCCCAGTTCCTAAAAGGAGACAATATGGTAATTGGTGGTGATCTGAATTTTACCCTTGGAGTCCATGAGATCTGGGGTCCAAATGCAAGAACAAATTCCTTCTCCACCTTCTTCAAAAATCTCCTCCATAACCTTAAGTTGGTGGACCTGGAACCATAAAATTTCAAGCCAACATGGACAAATAGAAGATCTAGGTAAAATCGAATTGCAAAAATATTAGACATATTTCTGCTGGGGGGAGTCTAATCAAAAAGACATGTTGTTCAAATAGTGGGTTGACTCAGGAGCTAATTCAGACCGTCTACCCGTCTACCTGGAAATAATGAGAAAGTCCTTTTAAATTATGTGCAGCTTGGCTAAAACATGAGGAATTCCTTAGGCTCATACACTTTAACTAGATCCCATATGGAGCAGAATATGGATCACATGCTGCTACTCACTTCATGCAAAATCTTGCTCAAATCAAGAGTCTTCTGAAGGGTTGGGCAGAGAATAAAAAACTCCATGATGATCAAGCCCTTGTCTAGATTGAGGCAGATTTGGATGAAATCCATAACTCATAAGGGGGAGGCCTCTCAACACAGGAGGAAAAGGAAAGACTGATCTCTCTAGAGTCAAGCAGAAGGAAGCTCCTGGAGGAAAAGGACGAAATTTTGAGACTAAAACGCAAATCCATCTGGATGACCTGTGGAGATGACAACACAAAATTATTTTAGGCCTTTGCCAAGGGAAGAAAATAGTAGAATACAATCCAAGAACTAAGAAACTCAACTAATGAACCAGTTACCACTTTTGAAGGAATGACAGAGATTGGCAAAGCCTACTTTGAAACCTTTTCAGAGCATATCAACAGGAAACTATTGCAGAATTCATCCAGACAACTCGCTCCTTCCCTAAAATAATATCATAAGAGGATAATTCAGACCTCATGGAAGAAAATCCACAGCTTCTAGAAAGACAAAATCCCAGGCCTAGATGGGTGGACCATTGAATTTTTTTCTGGAAGCCTATGACATAATAGGTCCTGGCCTCCTCCAGTCAGTAGAAGAATATCGTAAAAATGGACTTGTACACCCACCCCTCAACTCAACCTTTTTGGCACTTATCCCTAAAATTGACAACCCGATCAACTTGGAAGACTTCAGACCCATCTCCCTCTGCAACATTACTTACAAAGTGATAGCAAAAGTGATTGCTCAGCGGCTAAAGAAGGTCCTCTCAAAAATCGTCTCTCATGGACAGTTTGGTTTTCTGGAGGACAGGAAAATACATGAAGCAATAGGTGTGGCTCAGGAAGGTATGCAGACCATAAAGGTCAAAAAATCAAAAGGGGCAATCCTCGAAATCAACCTATCAAAAGTTTTTGACAGGGCGAGCTAGATTTATCTAAGGATTTTGCTCACTCATATGGACTTCCACTACCCCATAATAAAGTGGATTTTTTCCTACATATACACAACAACCTTCACAGTTCTCATAAATGGTTCTGCCTCATCTCTTTTCCACTTAGAAAGGGGACTCAGACAGGGGTTCCCCCTCTCCCCGCTTATTTTTTTGTTGATAGAAAAAGGCCTGGGCAGAGCCATTTTAGATACAAAGAGACGAGGTCAATTTGAAGGGATCAAACTAGCAAATAACCTCAATATCACCCATCTCTTATTTGTAGATGATATCCTTCTCTTCTGCAATGGCACACTCTGAGAGGAAAAAAAGCTTTCAATAATTCTGTAGACTTTCTACGAAGCTACAGGGATGATTTTAAGTGAACAGAAGTCCTCTCTCACCACCTTCAACTTGGACGAAGACACTATAAGAATATTCTTGACCCTTTTTCCCTTTCCTGGTCATTCCCTTAGATGATGGGCTGAAGTATCTAGGTTTTGGGATTAAACCAAATTGTTATAAAAAAGAAGACTGGAACTAGCTAGTGGCAAAATAACTAGAGAAAAGAGTAAATAATTGGTGCAACAGATGGCTCTCAAGAGCAGGAAGACTAGTTCTGGTCAAATCGGTCTTGGAAGTAATCACAGTCTACTGGATGTCTCTTGCCTGGATCCCAAAATTCATCCTGGAGAGAACAAGGAAAATTTGTTGAAAATTCCTTCGGACTAGAAAGAAGGAACAATTGGTTCTTCCATGGGTAAAATGGGACAAAATAGCCAGACCTAAATCACTAGGAGGATGGGGGCTAAAGAACACCAACCTCTTCGCCAAAGCTTTTGCAGCAAAATCAAGTTGGAGGATTATTACAACAAAAATCCTTTGGTCAAAGGTGGTCTACCATAAATATATAAGCCCAGTACCTCTATGGGACTGGATCATAAATTCAATCACCATCCCTTTAGGATCAGGCTCAATCATCTGGAAGGCGATCTGCAATGCCTTCCCTTCAATTCAGAATGGTCTCTTGTGGAAGGTGGGGAATGGGTCAAATGTAAGAATAAGAGTTGATACATGGCCAAAAAGTGATCTCAATCATCTCTTACCCCCACAACTAGTCCAACACCTTCAACAAATCAGCCTCTTCCACCTAAACCAAATTATTGAACCAACTGCTACCAGTCTATGGCAACAGGGGTGGTTGGGCTACATGGAACTAGAGATCCTACCTTAGTGGGCCCATGACTGGAACAGGTACATCACAGCACTCCAACATGCCCACATCGAACTCACAAACAGAGAAGATGAGTTAGTCTGGGAACACTCTGCTCATGGAATTTACACGCCAAAAATAGGATACCAGCAGCTATGCGTAACTACTTTCCAAGCTGAACCTAAATGGTGGCAGTCAAGGATATAGAAGCTTAAATGCCCATTGAAAGCAAAAGTGCTCATGTGGTGCACTCTGGATAATAAAACTCTGACCTGGGACAGAATGAAAAAAAGATCCATAGAGGGGCCAGGATAGTGCTCTTTATCCAAAAACAATGAGGAATATGGCGATCATATTTTCCTAAATTGTTCTTTTTCCACCCAGGTCTGGCAGCACTCGCAGTCATTGATGAATCAGAGATACATGTGGACTGGACCCACGTTGGAAGATACCTAGAAATCCTGGCTCAATACCCCTCAACTAGCCCATATAAAATCTCTTCCCCTCATTCACATGTGAGGGGTCTGGATTGCTTGAAATCAATCAAATTTCCAAGACAAAGCCTCTTCACTAGAGGTCACAGCAAAGCAAGGCCTATATATCCTTTCCTATTTTCCACAAACTAAGATGCACCTTCCGTAAGAAGTATCACAGCAGAGCAGGTAGACCACACTATGCCCTAGGCTTTCTTTGATGGAGCCTCTCAGAATTTTGTCTGTGGGGGTGGCGCCACCCTCCACATAACCCAAAACCACCACTTCCAGATCCAAATGGGCCTTGGAGAAGGCACAAACAACTATGCAGAACTTCTGTCTCTAAAACTTCTCCTCCAATTTGCACTATAAAAGGGTTACAGAAATCTTCAGATATTTGGAGATTCACTCATTATTATAAATTGGGTGAATAAAGTTTAGCATTGTAGAACTCTTTCACTTATTACTCTCTATGAAGAAGTAACTTAGACCGACTCCGAAGCTAACTCAGACTGACTCCGGAGCTAACTCAGTGTAGGAAAATCGCCACTAGAGCTTACAAATGCAACTTCAGAACACTAAAATAGTTCACAACCAGTTAACTAAAGAGGGTAGGTGAGCAAATGCATCCTACTTCCCCTGAATTATGGAAATTGATGCTAGGATGACTGAGACTGATCTAACTAATGGGAATCAAAGCATAATTGGACTTAACTGAATACCTACCAGAGTCAAGTGTCAGAGACTATCGATGGGACTCTGAGTGCATTCTTAAATATGTATATGTATACATGTATATATAGATATATACATATACATATACATGTATATATGTATACAGATACATGTATATATACATATGCATACATACATATATACATACATGTATATATACATATAGGAACCCACTATGAGTGCCACCGACAGTCTCCAGCACTTGACTCTAGTAGGTATTCAGTTAAGTCCAGTTATGCTTCGATTCCCATCAATTAGATAACTCTCAGTCATCCAAGTGCCAATTTCCATGATTCATGGGAAGTAGCACGCATTTGCTCACTACATTGTCTCAGTCATATATATGTATATATATACATACATACATATATATGTGTGTGTGTGTGTGTGTGTGTGTGTGTGTGTGTGTGNTATATATATATAGGAAGACGAAAATTTGGTATATATATATATACCAAATTTATATGTATACGTATATATGTATATGTATATATACATATATATAGGTATATATGTATATATATAGGTATTTATATGTATACATAGATATATATAGGTATATATGTATATATGTGTGTGGGTGTGTGTGTCTATGTACATATATACCTAAATATATGTATATATGCACACGCACACACATATAGTTTTAGAAAGAGAAGTTCGGGGGAAACTAGCATGTTTGGACTACCTAAGCAACTTCTTCATTTCACTTTTTTATTCAAAAGGTCTCGTTGATGTTCAACCTATGAAACTGGAGCCAACCTAGAGGAATGGGAGAAGTGGGGAAAATGCAATCTCAAAAAGATTGGATTGATTCTTTAGTTAAGATCATTTTTATTCAATTTCTCTTATGATTGTATCTTGGGTCGAAGAAGGAGGGATTTCTGATCATCATCCCATAATGTAATGTCAAAAACCTGCCTCTCCTTTCAAGTCAAACCCGGTCTAGTTGAAGAAAGAGGATTACAAAAAAATATTAAAGGAAAATTGATCCCCTTTAAGGTTTGCTTCTTCTTAAACTTTCATGAAACAAATGATAGACAATCTGGCTAAGGTGAAAAAGTTTTCCAAGGAATGGGAAAATAATTACCGTGTGAGACAGCAGACGGAGATAAAGGAGGTGGAAGAAGGCATTAAGAAAATGTATAAGGACAACGTTGTGGGGGACTTTTTTCTAAAGCTAAACTAAATAAATTGAAAGCAATGGAAGTTCGTCGTGCAATCCTACTAGCCAAAGAAGAAGAGTTATGGAGGCTTAAAAGCAGGGCAATTTGGATAACTGGTGGAGACAATAACACAAAAAAATTTCATAGATTCGCTCCACACAGGAAAAGTGTGAATACCACTACGGAAATCCAAAATGAGCAGGGAATCAATGTTAGCTCATTCAAAGAAAACTGTGAAGCATGTGTTTCATTCTTTAAGGCTCTTTTCAGTGAAACAAAGGGATTCTCGATCCAAGAAATTCTATAGGTACTAAGGCTATTCCCTAGATCTATCACAGATAAAATGAATAACTCTTTAAACCAAGAAGTATCGAAATAAGAACTCAACAATGTTTTATATTAATTTCAAAAAGGTAAGAGCCCAGGGCTCGATGGATTTTTGGTAGAATTCTTCTAGGGTTTTTATGATTTGATAAAAGAGGACCTTCTAAAGGTAGTCATAAAATCTTAGCATTCTAGGAAAGTATTGGGATCAATGAATTCCACCTTCTTATCCTTAATCCCAAAGAAACAAAAACCATTAGACTTTGGAGATTTTAGACCTATTTTTTATTGCAATGTGGTCTTTAAATTAATGGAAAATATTATTGCTCATATGATGAAGTCTATTCTTATCCAGATCATCTCGGAAGAACAGTTTCATTTCTTGTTCAATCGACAAATTCATGACATGGTATCCCTAACCTAGGAAGCAATTCACACGATAAATAAGAATAAGCTAAAGGCCTTCGCCTTAAAACTTGATTTGTCGAAAGCCTATGACAGGGTCAACTTGGTCCTACCCAACCATGCTCCACACAGCCCAAGTTGTGTCTAGTCACTTATTTGTTTCTTGCCCTTATGCAGGGGTTGTATGGATCACAGCCACAAAAGTTCTTAGCGGCATGGATATTCCTTTAGAAACCTCCATGTTAAACTATTATAGAAGCTCATAGAAAAATCCCATGGTACGAAGCTATGATGCATTTCCCTCATTGTATATTTATGGAATTTGGTGGGAAAGAAATTCAGTTATATTTCAGGATCGAAAAACTTCCAACAGAGATAACCAGTGTGACGATTTTTAGTGGTTAAGGGAGCATAAAAATGCGGATAAGTAGAAAATGATCCGAATAATGAAAAAATCCTAGTATAGACAAAATAATTCCATGGGCATTCTTCGATGGAGGAAGCCAAGGAGATCCACCCTTAGGGGGATCTGGTGTAGTTCTTTATATATCAGAAGAGATGCATATCTTAATCAAATATGGTATGGGTCACTACTCCAATAATAAGGCATAATTAATATCACTTTGGGTAGACCTCGTAGGAAATATTCTGAACATACAGATCTTCGGGGACTCAAAAATGGTCATCGAATGGGAAAATAACAAAATACAAATAAAAGATCCTCATTTGCAACATTTACTGGTGGAAATCAAAATAAAAATAGGAAGGTTTTTTTAAATCTCATTCATCCATGTATACTGAGAGACCAATGAAGAAGTTGATGCTCTATCAAAGAGAGTGTTACTCCTGGAACGGGAACTGTAGTCGAGGAGGAGCGCAATAGGAGGCACAACCTTCTATATTTTTTTCTTTCTGGAATATAATTTGAAATGAATATGATATGATAGCTTTGTAAAATGATAATTTCCAGTATTAACAGTAAAAAAACAGGAGCAAAGGGATTTATGCAAGCCTCTTATGTAAGAAGAAATGCGTATGAAGAACTAATGATTGAAATGACAGAACACAAAAGCATTAAGGAATATGCATATGCAAGCCTCTTATGAAATGAGGAAGTTTTGAAGAGAAATTGAAGGAATGGTAGCTCATAGAGAAATGATGTAAGTCCTTCAAGGACAGTCAAATTTATTCCATATGAATAAAAGATTTTTTTTATTGGAAAAATAAAAGAACGAAGAGAGAAAAAATGGCTATTTGGTTGCTATACTATTTATCTTTGTATTTCATTCTCATGTAGAGACACTTCATCTTTCTCTTCTATCATGTGAAATGATGATTTCAAATAAACCCTCACTTTTTACTCTTTTTAAGAGTCATCTTTAGGTTTCTCTTGCTTCTTTTAATATTTTTAAAAAAAATGTGAATTATTGTTTGGTGCTTCCACATTATTTGAGAATTGGTTCTCTACAACCTCAAAAAAGAGCAATGGTGTACCAAAACCTCAAAAGGATAAATTCTACACATATATCTAAAGCATTAGCATCGATGCATATATATCTCAAAAATGAGCACCGATGCGTCCATACTAAAAGATGAGCACTAGTGCGCTCATACCAAAAGATGAGAATTTATGCGTCATTATAAAATAGGAGTATAAATCTTTTTTCGGGGATATTAGCTCTTTGGTGCACATTGTTATCGAAGCACCGATGCACTTAGACTAGTGTGGGGCATTGATGTGACTTGGACATAGTGGAATGCTTATATATTTTTGACATTTGTTTCTCTAGTGTGCTTGTTGCCATGGAGCACTAGTGGGTTTGATACCAAAAGACACTAATGCACCATAATAGCTTAGGTGCACTGACAAAAGTATCCTGCTAAAACCTTCAATCGCTCGCTTGTGCTAGCAACCTCCGTTATAAACGGAGAAGGGAATTTTTTTTTTAGAGGTTTCGTAAAAACCTTCGCTAAAAGGTGTTTTCCTTGTAGTGGCACACACACAAACCTCCATCAGAAGGTGGTTTTTCCTTTTAGTGGCACACATACACACACACAAACCTCCATCAGAAGGTGGTTTTCCTTGTAGTGATACGCAACCACACACACACAATGCCATCATAATGTGGAAACCCCCCCCACCATAGCCCCTAATACAAAAAAATGTTCGCCCAACCTAATAACAAGTTCAATAAATCTTCACTCGTATGGAACACATTTGACATCACCTATTTAGGTAGTGAACTTTCAAATGCTCAATGACTTGACCAAACCATGAATAACCATGCCATCGATGAATTTTTTATATATCCATGGGTAAACTTTCAACCTAGAAATTACTATAACATATTACAAGATGTAGGCTATTTGTATTAAAAATACAAAAATAAAAACTAAGCATAGTAGGAATCACACTATGTATAATCAATGGGAGCATTTTTGTCATGAACACATATACACCGCTATCAAGTATTAAAGTAGTAATATTGAAAATAAATTGGGTAAAATGGAATGAATCTATGCCAAAATAGAAACTTATCTTCAGAACTTTGGTTTCTCGAAGAGTGAAGCCCATCCAAATTTGCATTTCAAAGTAGTGGGGAACCAATATTTGATATTAGTTTTGTATGTGGGTGATATTTTCCTCACTAGAGAAGAAAGATTGATTACTGAGTGCAAGAGCGAGCTCACATCAAAGTTCAAGATGAAGGACTTAGGTTTGATGCACTACTTTCTAGGCCTTGATATTTGGCAGAAAAAGGATGAGATGTTTATGTCTCAAGGGAAGTACACTGTGGACATATTGTGCAAATTTGGCATGGTGGATTGCAAATCCATGAGTGTTTCGATGGTTTCCAACTTGAGGAAACTGCATGAGTTTGATATTGGATTGGAACCAGTGGAACCCACTTTCTAAAGACAATTGATTTGCTTGTTGATGTACATGATACACTCAAGGCCAAATATTTCTTGTGTAGTTAGCATTTTGAGTTAGTTTCTGTCTGATTCGAAACATAGACATTGGGTTGCAGCAAAGCATGTTTTGAGGTACCTATGTGGTACGATTGCTTGTGGACTCAGGTATGCCTCCAGTGGAGGAGTGTTATTACTTGGTTATACTGACTCTGATTGGGGTGGAAGCATTGTAGATTGTAAGAGCACTTCAGGCTATTGTTGTAGCTTGGGATATGCCATGATTTCTTAGGCCAACAAGAAACAGGGTTCAGTTGCCCAAAGTAGTATAGAGGAAAAGTACATTGTTTCAAGTGATACTTGTAGAGAAGAAGTTTGGCTATAAATTTGTTAAAGGAATTGTTCGGTGAAAAACATGAGCCTAGAGTTATTAGGGTGACAACCAGAGTTGCATCAAGCTTTCCAAAAATCTAGTGTTTCATGTTAACTCAAAACACATAGAAATGAATTATCACTTCATTCAAGACATGTTCGATAACGGTTCAATAAAACTTCAGTATATAGCTACTGATGAGGAGATCTCAGATGTCTTAATAAAGCCTTTATCTGTGATCAAGTTTAGGTACTTCTAAGACAAGATTGGTATGGCGGAGAATGTCTCCCTCACTGAGAGAGAGTGTTAAATGTACAACATTAGGAATAAATCTCCGGACTTGTGGTTAATATCAAGTCCGGCTTGTGGTTAATTTCAAGTCCTAAGTATCCTCATATGATTGAGGAAGTGATGTTGTAATTGTAAAGTTTTGTGGTTAATATCAAGTCGGAATTGTGGTTAATATAAATTCATTGATTATCATGGAGAGTGGATACCCATATAGGTGGGCCTCCAATTATAGAGGTGAAATGCTTTGCATGTTGAAGCATAGATGTTGTGTGATGTATTACTAACTATGGTCATAGATTGCTATTAAGTCTCCTTTAGGGATCAACTACCCCTAAAGTGAATTACTTTAGCAATAACCATATGGTCCGAGAGTAATACAATATGATCCTAACATTCGATAATTCTTATGAGTATAATTTCATATGGTGAATTAATGTTAACACATAGACCATGCAGTAAGATAAAGATATTAGCAATAAAATAGATAATGCATTATAGAATTCAAATTGCGTTAAGATGTCTAATTGTAAAAGCTTCAGTGAAAGCCTCAATATCTGCTTCAATTAAATTAAAGAAATCCACAATGATCCATGCAAAGTTAATAATAGTAAATAAAGTGTTTTACATGATGACACTTGAGTTAAAACATTATGAGACTTATGTTTTCATGTTAACTAAGTGACCAACATTTAGTTAATATAATGAGATCACTATGATGACAGTTAACTATCAGTTAATGACCAACATTGAAGGTATGGCGCATATGCCTTGCATGGAGAAGAATTCAATGAACCAACTTGGCAGCATTGAAGACAAGGCACAATATTATGCACTGGGGAAGCATTATCCATCACACGCATTCACTATTCTCTGAATGGCATCAATTTTGACTTGCTAATTATGTGTTGGGCACATGGCAAGTTCATTACGGTTGATACAGTTGATCATTATTTTATATTGCTTCTTTTTCTCTCTTATCAGGAAATCTATTATTGTGTTGTAAACAATTCTCTACAAATCTATCTATTATACTCAAAGAATTGCTCGGCTTTTCATCGTCTTGTTTGAGAGAGTTTTCCCAAGGTATATCTTGTCTCATGTGGATGAATGATTTGTGTGTTTGATGATTCAATTCTTCATGTGTTCAATACTTCATTGATAAACGTTTTAAAGTTCAAAGATATTCATTATTGCTCAAAATATTAACAATAACGCCATGTAGGTCAAAGAAACGCATGAATTTTCACGTAAAGGGAGGTGAAAACCCTTTTGGACATGCACATATGTTGCAAAAAAGTGTGTCAATTTATTGGTCGAGCTTTCCCTTCATTTTATATCCATATTCATTGATATAAAACCTTAAAGCAAATCCACAATCAACTTGCAAATAAAAGTAAAACCCTTAAATGAATGGAAACAAAACTAGTAAATAAAGAACAATATTGAGAAATCCCAAAAACATGAAGAAGATCACTAATGGGGATATGCATCCATGATACACAAAAATTTACCCATTTCTTGGTTGAATTTGCCTCTCATTTTCTAGCCATTTATGTTGACGTAAAACCCTAAAAGAAATCCACGATTAACCTACAAAATAAAGACAAAACTCAAACCTGGAGAAAAAACATATATATATTTGTAATTCATTCTCATGGACACATCATCTTCCTCTTATCTCATGTAAAATGATGATATGAAACAAACCCTCACTTTTACTCTTTTTAAAAGTCGTCTTTAAGTTTCTCTCACCTCTTTTACTTTTTTTTCAAATGTGAATTATTGTTTGGTGCTTCAACATTATTTGACCATTAGTTCTCCAAAACCTCAAAAAAGAGAAACGGTGTGTGAAAACCTCAAAAAGGATCACTTGTGCACATATATCTTAAACATAGGCATTAATGCACATATATCTCAAAAATTACCACTAGTGCACCCATACTAAACGATGAGCACTAGTGCACCCATACCAAAAGATGAGCATTGATGCGTCATTATGCAATAGGAGTATCGATGTTTTTTTGGGGATATTTTCACTTTTGTGCACATTAGTATCAAATCACTAATGCACATAGACTAGTGTAGAGTATCGATGTGCCTTGGCCATAGTGGGAGCGATTATGTATTTTTGATATGTTGTTTCTATGGTGTGCTTGTAGCCATGGAGCACTAGTGGGTTTGATACCAAAAGACACTAATGCTCCATAATATCTTAAGGCACACAGACAAAGAAAAACCCGCTAAAACCTTCAATCGCTCACCTCTGCTAGCAACCTCCATTATAAACGGAGAAGGGAGAATCTTTTGGAGAGGTTTTGCAAAAACCTTCACTAGCAGGTGTTTTCCTTGTAGTGGCACACACACACAAACCTCAACTAGAAGGCGGTTTCCTTGTAGTGATACACACACACACACACATAATGCCATAATAATGTGGAAATTCCCCCATAGCCACTGATGCAAAAAAAATTCACCCAACCTAAAAACAAGTTCCAGAAATCTTCACTCCTATGGAACACATTTGACATCACCTGTTTAAGTGGTGAACTTTAAAATTATCAATGACTTGGCCAAACTATGAATAATCATGCCATCAATGAGTTTTTGATATATCCATGGGTAAACTTTCAACCTAAAATTACTACAACATATTACAATATGTAGGCTATTTGTATTAAAAATACAAAAAATAGACTAAGCATAGTAGGAATCAGATTAAGTATAATCAATGGGAGCAATTTTGTTGTGCTCACATATACATCGCTATCGAGTATTAAAGTAGTAATATTGAAAAAGAATTGGGTAAAAGGGAGTGAATCTATGCCAAAGTAGACAATTATATTCAAAAACTAGGCTTCTCAAAGAGTGAAGTTGATCCAAATTTGTACTTCAAAGTAGTGGGGAACCAACTGTTGATATTGGTTCTATATGTTGATGATTTTTCCCTCAATAGAGAGGAAATATTGATTGTGGAGTGCAAGAGGGAGCTCACATAAGAGTTCAAGATGAAGGACTTAGATCTGATGCACTACTTTCTAGGCCTTGAGATTTGGCAGATAAATGATGAGATATTTATGTATCAAGGGAAGTACACTATGGACATATTGCACAAATTTAGCACGGTGGATTGCAAATACATGAGTACTGGATTGCAAATACATAAGTACTCGAATGGTTTCCAAATTGAGAAAACTTCATGAGTATGATATTGGATCGGATCTAGTGGACCCCACTTTATATATACAATTGATTGGCTCACTGATGTACCTGATACACTTGAAGCCAAATATTTGTTGTGTAGTCATCATTGTGAGTTAGTTTATGTCTGATCTGAAACACAGACATCCAGTTGCAGCAAATCATGTTTTGAGGTACCTTCGTGGTACGGTTGCTTATAGACTCAGGTGTGCCTCTAGAGGAGGGGTGTTATTACTTAATTATATTGACTTTGATTGGGGTGGCACCATTGTATATCATAAGAGCACTTTAGGATACTGTTATAGCTTGGGATTTGCAATGATTTCTTGAGTCAGCAAGAAATAGGGCTCAGTTTCCCAGAGTACTATAAAGGCAGAGTGAATTGCTTCGAATGTTGCTTGTATAGAAGTAGTTTGACTAAGAAAGTTGTTGGTGGGAATGTTCAGTGATAAAATTGAGCCTACAATTATTAGGTGTGACAACCAAAGTTGCATCCATATTTTTTAAAATCTGGTGTTTCGTGATAAGTCAAAACACATATAAATGAAGTATAATTTCATTGGAGACATGGTCCTAAAAGGTACAGTAAAACTTCAGTATATAGCTGCTGATGAGCAAACTGCACAAGTGTTAACAAAGCCTTTATCTGTGACAGAGTTTAGGGACTTCTAAGACAAGCTTGGTATGGTAGAGAATGTCTCCCTCGCTGAGAGGGAGTGTTAAATGTACAACATCATGAGTCATTCTCCGGAGTTGTGGTTAATATCAAGTCCTAAGTATCCTCATATGATTGAGGTGGTGATGTTGTAATTGTAAAGTCTTGTCGTTAATATCAAGACCGAAGACTTGTGCTTAGAATCAAGTTGGACATGTGGTTAATATCAAGTCATTAATTCTCATGAGGTCATCAAGAGAGTGGATACCCATAGGGGTGGGCCTGCAGTTATAGAGGTGAAATGGTTTGCATGTTGAAGCATAGATGTTATGTGATGTATTACGAACCACGGTCACAAATTTCTATTAAGTATCCATTAGGGATTAGCTACCCCTAGAGTGAATTACTTTAGCAATGACTATATGGTCTGAGAGTGATATGATATGAACATAACATGCGACAATTCTTATGAGTATAATATGATATGATGAATTAATGTTAACAAATATAGACCATGGAGTAAGATAAAGAGATAAGCAATAAAAGAGACAATGCATAAGAGAATTCTAATTGTAAAACTTGTAGTTAAAGCTTTAATATGTGCTTCAGTTAAAATAAAGAAACTTAGAGTGATCAATGCAAAGTTATTAATAGTAAATATAGTGTTTTGCATGATGACACTTGAGTTAAAGCACTATTACACTTGTGTTAGCCCGTTAACTAAGTGATCGACATTTAGTTAAGATAATGAGTTCACTCCGATGATAGCTAGCACTCAGTTAATGACCAATATTGAAGGGATGGCGCATATGCCTTGCATGGAGAAGAATCCAATGAACGAACTTGGCACCATTGAAGACAAGGCACAATATTATGCACTATGGAAGCATTCTCCATCACACACATTCGCTATTCTTTGCATGGCATCAGTTTTGACTCGTAATTAATGTGCTTGGCACATGGCAAGTTCATTACGGTTGATACAGTTGATCATTATTCTCTATTAATTTGTGCTCTCTCTTATCGGGCAATCTGTTATTGTGTTGTAAACCATTCTATGCAAATCTATCTACTATACTCAAAGAATGGTTGGGTTTTTCATCCTCTTGATTGAGAGGGTTTTCCCATGGTATATCTTGTCTCATGTGGATGAATGATTTGTGTGTTTGATGATTCAGTGATTCTTGTGTTCAATACTGATAAAATTTTTAAAGCTCAAAGATCTTCATTTTTTCTCAAAATATTAACAAATAACACTATGTAGGTAAAAGAAACTCATGAAATTTCACATGAAAGGAGGTGAAAACCCTTTTGGACATGCATGTATATTGCAAAAAAGTGTGCCAATTTCGTGTTTGAGCTTGCCCTTCATTTTTATATCCATATTCATTTATGTAAAACCTTAAAATGAATCCACAATCAACCTGCAAATAAAAGTAAAACCCTTAAATGAATAAAAAATAACTAGTAAGTAAAGAACAATATTGAGAAATCGAAAAAAAAACATAAAGAAGATCACTAATGGGGGTATGCACCATGCTACACAAAATCTACCCATTTCTTGGTTGAATTTGCCCCTCATTTTCTAGCCATTTATGTTGACGTAAAAACCTAAAAGAAATCCACCATTAACCTGCAATATAAAGACAAAACCCTCAAACCTGGAATATATATATATACACATAGCAAAACAAACTAAAAAATAGGAACAATAGTGATAAATGGAATAAAATAGAAATAAAATCAATACGAAATAAAATAATGAAGAGAGAAAAAATGGTTACTTGGCTGCAATACTCTTTAGCTTTGTATTTCATTCTCATATATATACACTTCCTCTTTCTCTTCTATCATGTGAAATGATGATATGAAACAAACCCTCACTTTTTACTCTTTTTAAGAGTCATCTTTAGGTTTCGCTCGCCTCTTTTAATATTAAAAAAAATGTGAATCATTGTTTGGTGCTTCAACATTATTTGAGCATTGGTGCTATAAAACCTCAAAAAAAAGCAACGATGTGCCAAACCTCAAAAAGGAGCACTTGTGCACATATATCTAAAAAATGAGCTATGATGCGTCCATACTAAAAGATGAGCACTAGTGCACCCATACCAAAAGATGCGCACTAATGCGTCATTATTGAATAGGAGTATCGATGCTTTTGGGGGGATATTGGCTCTTTGGTGCACATTGGTATTGAAGCACCGATGTGCCTAGACTAGTGTGGATCATCGATGTGTCTTGGACATAGTGGAGCACTTATGTAATTTTGACATTTTATTTCTCTGATGGTGCTTGCAGCCATGGAGAACTAGTGGGTTTGATACCAAAAGACGATAATGCACCATAATAGCTTAGGCACGTTGACAAAAAAACCTCTAAAACCTTCAAGCACTCGCCTCTTCTAGCAACCTTCATTATAAACGGAGAAGGAAGAATCTTTTTGGAGAGGTTCCGCAAAAACCTTCACTAACAGGTGTTTTCCTTGTAGAAGCACACACACACACAAACCTCCGCTGGAAGGTGTTTTTCTTGTAGTCACACACACACACACAATGCCACCCCCATAACTCCCAATGCAAAAAATGTTTACCCAACCTAATAACAAGTTCAAGAAATCTTCACTCCTATGGAACACATTTGCATCACTTGTTTAGGTTGTGAACTTTAAAATGCTTAATGACTTGACCAAATTATGAATAACCATGCCATCGATGAGTTTTTTTATATATCCACAGTTAAACTTTCAAACTAACAATTACTACAACATATTACAAGATGTAGTCTATTTGTATTAAAAATACAAAAAAAGACTAAGCATAGTAGGAATAACGCTAAGTATAATCAATGGAAGCATTTTTGTTATACACACATACATGCTGCTATCGAGTATTAAAGTAGTAAGATTGAAAAAGAGTTGGGTAAAATGGAATGAATCTATGCCAAAATAGACAGTTATCTTCATAAACTGGTTTTCTCGAAGAGTGAAGCCAATCCAAATTTGTACTTCAAAGTAGTGGGGAACTAACCATTGATATTGGTTATGTATGTGGATGAAATTTTCCTTGCTAGAGAGGAAAGATTGTTTGTTGATTGCAAGAGCGAGCCCACATCAAAGTTCGAGATTAAGGACTTAGGTTTGATGCACAACTTTCTAGGCCTTGAGATTTGACAAAGAAATAATGAGATATTCCTGAATGAGGGGAAATAAATTGTGAACATATTGCATAGATTTGGCATGGTGGATTGCAAATTGATGAGTACTCGAATGGTTTCCAACTTGAGGAAACTGCATGGGTCAGATACTGGATCGGATCCTGTGGACCCCACCTTATAAAGACAATTGATTGGCTTACCGATGTACCTGATAAACTCGAGGCCATATATTTGATATGCAATCAAAATTTTGAGTCAGTTTATGTCTGATCCAAAACACAGACACTGGGTTGCAACAAAGCATGTTTTGAGGTGCCTCTGTGGTACGGTTTCTTATGGACTCAGGTATGCCTTTAGTGGAGGAGTGCTATTACTTGGTTATATTGACTCTGACTGGGATGGCAATATTATAGATTATAAGAGCACTTCAAGCTATTGTTATAGCTTGGGATCTACCATAATTTCTTGGTCCAACAATAAACATGGCTCAGTTTCCCAAAGTACTACAAAGGCAATGTACATTGTTGCAAGTGCTACTTGTAGAGAAGCAGTTTTGATGAGAAAGTTGTTGGCAAGATTGTTTGGTGAAAAACTTGAGCCTGCAGTTATTAGGTGTGACAACCAGAGTTGCATCAAGATTTATGAAAATCCAGTGTTTCATGATAAGTTAAAACACATAGAAATGAAGTATCAATTCATTCAAGACATGGTCCTGAGAGGTAGAGTAAAACTTCAATATATATCTATTGATGAGCAGATTGCAGATGTGTTAATATAGCCTCTATCTGTGACGAAGTTTAGGTACTTCCGAGACAAGCTTGGTATGGCATAGAATATCTCCCTCGTTGAGAGGGAGTGTTAATTGTATAAAATCATGAGTTATTATCTGGACTTGTGGTTAATATCAAGTCCTAAGTATTCTCACGTGATCGAGGTGGTGATGTTGTAATTGTAAATTCTTGTGGTTGATATCAAGGCTAAATATGTGTGGTTAATATCATGTCATTGATTCTCATGAGGTCATTCGGAGAGTGGATACCCATAGAAGTGGTCCTATAGTTATAGAGGTGAAATGCTTTGCATGTTGAAGCAAATATGGTATGTGATGTATTACTAACCATGGTCATATATTTCTATTAAGTCTCCTTTAGGGATTAGCCACCCCTAGAGTGAATTACATTAGCAATTACTATATGGTTCAAGAGCAATATTATATGATCATAACATGCCACAATTCTTATGAGTACAATATGATATGATGAATTAATATTAACACATATAGACCACACAATTAGATAAATAGATAAACAATAAAAGAGATAATGCATAAGAGAATTCGAATTACCAAAAGATGTCTAATTGTAAAAGCTTCAGTTAAAGCTTCAATATGTGCTTTAGTTAAATTAAAAAAACTCACAATGATCCATGCAAAGTTAATAATAGTAAATAAAGTGTTTTGCATGACCACACTTGAGTTAAATCAATATGACACTTATGTTAGCATGTTAACTAAGTGATCAACATTCAGCAAAGATAACGAGTTCACTCTAACTATAAGTTAATGAACAAGACTGAAGGTATGGCGCATATGCCTTGGACGGAGAAGAATCCAATGCACCATTGAAGATAAGGCACAATATTATGCACTAGGGAAGCATTTTATATCACACGCATTCACTATTCTTTGCATGGCATCAATTTTGACTTGTTATTAATGTACTGGGCACGTGGCAAGTTCCTTATGCTTGATACAATTGATCATTATTCTCTAACTAACTAACTACCTAAAAAATATGAACAATACTAATAAAAGGAATAAAATAGAAATAAAATCAATAAGAAATAAAATAATGAAGAGAGAAAAAATGACTACTTGGCTGCAACACCATTTATCTTTGTATTTCATTTTCATGTAGAGACACTTCCTCTTCCTCTTCTCTCACATGAAATGATTATATGAAACATGTTAAAATATTGTAACTTCGGAATATGTTCCAGATGCATTGATTGTATTTCTCCTTCAGAGATGAGTTTCGTCTTGTTAGTATCATTGAAAGACTCAATGTAAACCTCTGGATGTAAGTTGGGTCAATAGTACCCAAGTGATAATATAATAAATGTTATTTGTGGTATCCAAATGGACAAGTGGGCCCAGTCAGTTAGATAAGTCGACCATGTTAGGTTAGATGTCAAGTCAACTGAAGAAGTGTTGGAGGAGCTAGTCGGTGAGCCGACTAGACTAGTTAAAGAAGATTAGGTCGGCCTCCAAAGGTCATGTCGGTTGACTGAACCGACAAGTAGTTATTCCTAACTGTTTTGTAATCATATATAATAGGTTGTTGAGCCAAATAAGAACTTGGTTCAGTTCTATGTATGTATGGACCCTCATGTGATTCACTAATATAATCTATTATTCTATCATCTATTCTTGTCTCTTGTATCTGAATGAATATATGTTTCTATATGTGTATTATTGGTAACCTTATGTGATCTGTGTGATTACAACATTGGTTCCATTGCCGATAGTACATATACAAATAATATGACCATATGTAGATGATATCAGAATAAGAGATTAAGAATTGGTGGGAGCGTAAAATCACAAACTATCTACAGAATTACGCGAGAAGAAACAGACTGACCATTGCTCAGGTGAAGAAGAAATTCTTCACCAAAACACATGAGAAATTTGTAGAATCAGTGCCTCAGTTGTTGAAAAAACTATTAGATGAAGCCGAAAGCAACTAAAGATAAATAATTTCTTCAGAAACTGATCTGAGGAGGACGAACAAACCTGTCGGAGTGGTTTGAGAAAATTGCAGATGAATTCTGTGAAGAACAAGCAGTAAAGGAGAGAGTTTCAGTTGAAAGTATTGAAAAAATATTATATATCGACTTTACTGAGCAATTTCTTTGTTCATTACGGACCTTGTTTTTCAAATCTCTAATCGACAGAGGAGTAGGCCATATAGTCGAACCTCGTCCATCACTCATCAAACCGCCAGCAAACACTAACTGGGCAGAAAAGCAAAAAGCGTGGGAACAAATTATTGTCGAAAGGGAGTGCGAGTACTTCCTGAACAAGTAGATAGAACTATCTGGGCTTACTAAAGCGTCAGGTAGGCTATGGGGGGATAGATGGCCATGTGTCGGGGCAGAGTAGAAGGATTCTAGTCGATCTGAGAAAATACCACCACCAGCAATGAAAAGTCAGCCTAAGAAGGAAATTGAGCGGAAAGTGACTCACAAAGGCACATCGGACTTACAAAAGATAGAAAGGGAGAAGAGGCAGAGAAGAAGCGAAGAGATACGAGAGCAAGCTATAGCACTCCAAATAATAATGGCTTCCAGGGTGACAGAACATGAGGAAAATCCACCACAATCGGGTCATGACTAACAGGAGGAAGGCGTAGATGAAGAGGTGTCACCAATGGAGGAAGATTTGTGGATAGAGAAGCGAGAAGCTCTCCAACTGGAAATACCCCAGGAGGTAAGACCTCTGTCTTTGATAAATCTGAGTACCCGAATGCAGGCCATTGTCGAGGAGGACCTGACACTAAGAGCTGGTGTGTTCGGTATATGGAGCTAACTAGACGATGAAGTAAATGATGGCAATCATTTAGTGATATATCGATCGGAGGAAGGAAATTGGGTTACACTTCAGGCATACCCTTCCAACTGAAGAATCCATTTACTCTACCCCAGACATGAAGGAGCACCCCCCTGCCAAACCTAGCTTTACAAAACATAGACCATTCAGACTCATGGGCACAACAGTACAGTTGGACATCGACAGAAGAAGTTGAAATTGATCAACAAGATGTCGAAACTGAACCAACAACCAAAATATCTGACAGAAATGAAAGTTCCGTCGAGACTAGATATGGACAAAGAGTTACACTGAATATCCCACTACCCCCACCACCACCGTCACCTCCCGAAGGAGAAGCCGATGCTGACATGGGGCACGGTTCAGCACACATCCCCCTCTATGAGGGCGACGAAGATCCCAGGCGACATTGGTTCATCTGCGAGTCAACGTGGGAGGCCAATCAAGTTACAAATGAAGACAGACAAATGGCGCAATTCGCAGGTGCCCTATGAAAGAGAGCATTAACTTGGTATATGACATATACATAAAGGACACCTAACGCATTTAAAGTAGAGATCAAGCAGCAGTTTCTATCCTTCTTCAAAACACTAGATGCGAAGCATTTGGCAGCAAAAAAACTTAAGTCTACAATTCAGAAACCGATAGAAACCGCCCGAGACTATGACAAAACATGGAAATACCTATTGAGCCAAATAGACTATGTTATTGATGAACAATTATTGATTCAATGGTTTCTTGCAGGGCTCTCCCAAAATATCCAATGACATATAAGTCTGGAGACATTCAAAACATATGAAGAAGCACTGACAAAAGCTCTGTAGGTCAAGATGGATGAGGACTACCCAACATACCATGTTGTCGATGCACAAATTGAAGAACAGTTGGCAATCATGCAGAAATCCTTAAGAGAAATTAACCTCAAAGGTTAAGAGATCTGGTGCACGAAATGCTCTACAACTGGCCATACTAAGGGTAATTGTTGACAAGACGTAAGCTGACAAGACGTCTGTTTTGTTCAAACAAAATGTTTCTGTGATATCTGTCGGGAGCATGGATACCATACGACGAAGGATTGCCTATATAACATGAAGAATGGCAAAGCTTCTTGATGTGCGATCTGTGAAGTTAAGATTCATGCAACAACCGACTGCCATTTGAATCTAAAAAACCGACAAAACTATCAGGCAGTTTACCAAACAAATGTCGTGGCCCTGAATAATGACAATGTCCCAAGGAACAATGACCAGAACGAACCAAGCAATCGACAATATGAAGGTTGTGGATATGAGAGCTAGTTCGACAACCGTCATGGAGGATTTGGAGGTCAAGGACGATTCTTTGGAAATCATGACAATCGACCACGATGACCAATCCAATGTTTTACATGCTATAAAGAAGGACACTAATATGCGAACTGTCCATATAAAGATAGAACTGACCTAAAATTTAGTACTAGTTGTGGTGTGGACGACCACTCATGGGAATATTGTCCCACCATACTTTGACAAAATTAATAAAAAGAAAAATTGTAATGTCTTGTCTCGTGTTCAAAAAATTGATATAGTTCGCACAAAGAATCTACACATAGTAACTAGACAAGGAATGAAAATTGGATATGACAATCCAAGAATAAGAAAAGTTAAGAACAAAAATGAATATCATAACCCTACAAAGCAAAAAGAATTGTATAACGATGCATCAAACATGTTTCAAGAATTTGCTAGACAAAAAGATGTCGATGACAATCGACAGAACACACTTCACGAACTATTGAAATTAATACATAAAGATAAGTCAGTGGCACAATTCATTGACCTATTTTACAATATTAAGAACAAAAATGATACAGATAAACAAACTAAGAGTATATGTAGTCTAAATCAAAAGGATAAGAATGATGTTGATCCACTCGTCGATCTTGAAATCGAAGGATACCACGTTCAACAAGTCGTTCTTGACTTTGGATCCCAAGTAAACATTGTGACAAGGGATACATGGGAACAGTTGGGTAGGCCTCGACTAAATGAATCAGGCATATAGTTAAAATTAGTCGACCAAGGACTAATCGAACCTATTGGGTTTTGGAGAAATGTCTATACAACGATAAAAGGCATTTTGACAAAAGTCAATTTCGAAATCATCGACCCTAAGGAAGGATCCAGTTCCTTTCCAGCCTTGGTAGGATGTCCATGGGGCCGAAAAATGATGGCATATATCTCATTCGACAAGGAAAGAATAAAACTAAAAGGGAATGGACAGAAACTTATTGTCCCCATTTTTCCTTCACAAGGGGAACCCTGGACTGAGCCTATAGATGAGGAAGTCGATGTTCGACAACTCTATCAGATTCAAAATGATGAAGATTATACTGAACCTAATAGTTATGGTGAACTTCATCTAGGAAACCAGGACGCGGTTGGATATAATTCGGATGCAGAATTATATGATTGGGAAATCGAAAACTATGGAACACAAGTAAGGGGTTTTTGGACTATCCAGTCTATCCAAAAAAAACCAACTCAACAATGCTTCTCTGTATCGATTATTCCTAAAATATTTGAAAACAAAATAAGGGAATACCCCTCTTTGACACTAATAAACATATATAATAAACAAAATCTTCAGTATAAAGAGAGAGAATCACTAGTTCTCAATGTATAACAAGTCTCTAAGAACCTAGGTGAACATGGCAGACTCCAAATCCTGGTAGAAACATTTACAGGACAAGTTGCTCGATGGTGGGACACCCATCAGTCAAAACTACAAACATGGACAACAGCTTCGACTTTCTTCACAGAAAGGTTTGGAGGTAGGAAGCTAACTAAATAGGCACAAATACCTGTCTTCACACAAGGACAGGATCCAGAAAACCACATAAGAACATGTGAAAAAGAATGGAGAAGACTTGGTTACAAAGATGAATGTATATGGCCACACCTATTTCCCTCGACATTGGACGATCTACCAAATAAATGGTATAACATGGAAGAAGCACGAGGTGAAACATTCATATGGAATGAACTTAGAGAAAATTTTGTTAAGGATTTTAACTTTATACCAGAAGACGAAAAATTAGTTGAGGCTACGAAACAAATAAAAACATTTATACAGCCGACTACTAACAAATCAACACAGATAGCCGACCGAATGCAGCATGCCATGACATTCAATCAAACAAAATACCACAACCGACGAGACTCCAATTAGAAAATGAACATACATATGGGAAAACCTTTCAGTGGAAATCTAATCACCCGAAAATGGTCAAACCAGTCATAACGATATTCAAAATCGAAGCGACCGACAAAGACGATACCGACTGGATGACGGCAACAGACTTTCCAGTGACATTTTCAGAGTTCAAATAAGGTAGTTGACATATTAACGAAATCAAGGCGCCATAATGGATGGATGCAAAAGTTAAAACCATAAAAATCGACATATCTAATGATAACAGACCGAAAATGGCAAAAATTGTCGATTATTGGAGCGAAGAGCAAACAATAGAAATCGTCGACTTATTAAAAGAATTTCAAGATGTCTTTTCTTGAGACTACAAATACCTAAAAGGGTTAGTAAAAGAAATGGGCGAGATGAAGATCAACATCCAACCTGAAGCTAGGCCTGTCAAGAAAAGGCCTTACAAGTTAGCTCACAAATACAAAGAACTAGTCAAAAAGGAGATCGACAACATGCTCACAGTTAGAATTATTTACCCCATCGACCAGTTGGAATGGGAAAGTCCAATGGTCGTCCAACCAAAAAAGCACAAACCGACAAAGTTAAGAATCTGTGTCGATTTCTGAGAATTAAGTAAGGTCACTCTAACAGTTCCATTTTCGACCCCATACGTCGACGAAATCCTAAATGAAGTCACAGGGCACGAATGTTATTCATTCACAGATGGATTTTTAGGGTATAATCAAGTACCAATAGCCAAAGAAGACCAGAAAAAGACTACATTCATCTATGAATTTGGATCATTTGCTTACAAAGTGATGCCATTCGGTCTCAAGAATGCACCTGCAGTGTTTTCAAGTATAGTTGTCAAAACATTTCAAGAATACATTTATAAAACGATGGCAGTATACTTTGATGACTCGATGATCTATTCCATGTTGAAATACCATTGTAAATGGTTAAGGCTTATGCTGGAACAATGTCGAAAAAATCAGTTATCTCTCAATATAAAAAAATGTATATTCTTAACCCCTATAGGAATATTACTAGGGCACATTGTCTGCAAGGAAGGCATCAAAGTCGATTTTGCAAAAATAAAAATAATCCTCCACTTAAAACCACCGATGAATCCAAAACATGTCAGAGTATTGTTAGGTCATACAGGATATTATAGAAAATTCATTCGACACTACACAGATCTGACATACCCATTGGAAGAACTATTAAGAGAAGATCAGGAGTTCGACTGGACGGAAGAATGTGACACATCATTCGACACATTAAAAAGAAAGTTAGTCGAAGCACCCATTCTCAGATTCCCAAATTGGTCGATCAAATTCCATGTACATATTGGTGCTTCATGCCTAGGAATAGGTGTGATTTTGGCACAACCTTGTGAAGATGGAATGGACTATCTAATCATTTATAGTAGCAGAAAATTAAATAAGGCAGAATGCAACTACTCAACAACACAAAGGGAGGCACTAGGGATGGTATTTGCACTCCAAAAGTATTGTCACTACCTATTGGCTAACCATTTCATATTCTACACTGACCATCAAACACTTAAATATCTAGTAAAAAAGCCTCTACACCATGGAAGAATCTGCCAATGGTTGTTACTATTCCAAGAATTTGAATTTGAAGTCGTCATTCGACCAGGAAAACTAAATGTCAGGCCCGACCACTTGTTGAGAATCAACACAGGGGAGGAACCAACAGGATTCGAAGATGACCTGTCGGATGCACACCTATTCTGAATAGAAGTTGTTCTTGCAGAATTGGAGGAAATAGAACAATTTATAGAGAATGGACAAGCACCTGAAGGCATGAACACTAAGAAGAAACAAATTATAGCCATGAAAGTTACATCATATAGCCTAATCAATGGATTTTTGTACAAAATGGGTTTGGACGAAGTACTCCGTCGATGTGTTCTAGAGCATGAACGAGAAAACATTATGTATGAAGCACATCATGGACCGGCGGGAGGACATTTTTAGTCGGATATAACTCCTAAGAAAATCCAACAATCAAGACTGTGGCAGCCAACACTTTACAAAGACTGTAAGAAGTTTGTTAGCAAATGTGATCGCTGCCAATGTCTAGGTCGACCTTTACCTAGCACAGAGATGCCCTTGATATCCGTAAACCCAAGCTTAACATTTGAAATCTGGGCTATCGACTTTATAGGTCCATTTCTAGTCCCAGCAAAAAGAACAGGTGTAAGGTACATCATAACAATAGTAGAATATGTAACTAAATGGGCAGAAGCAGAACCTGTCGAAACCTGCTCTAGTGAGGTAGCTGCTAAATTCATTTAAAAAAATATCATTACTAGGTTTGGCTGCCCACTAACCCTAATCAGTGACCAAGCTCCAAACTTCATCAATAAAACCATTGCAGCACTAACAAAACAATTCAAAATTGACCACCGTCGAAGCACAACCTATCACCCTTAGTCAAATGGGGCGATAGAGGCATTCAACAAAACACTAACAAGAGGTCTAGCAAAAATATGCAACGTCGACAAAGATGACTGAGATGAGAAAATTCCTACAGTATTATGGGAATACAGAACAACATATAAACGATCGACAGACCAAACACCTTTTCGATTAGTCTATGGCCAAGAAGCAGTCATCCCTTTACACTTCTGACAACATATACCAGTAATAATCGAAATCTTACACATCAATGTCGAGGAAGCAAGGAAGGACTGACTAATGCAATTAGCCAAACTAGAAGTGCATCGACTAATTCTTATACAACACCAGGAAATTCAGAAACAACAACAGAAGTCTTGGCACGACCGAAACATTAAAAACAAAAACTTGTCGGTCAAAAGTCTTGCACTACTGTATAACAGTTGGGTGAAAGGAAAACCAAAGAAACTACACACGGAGTGCATGGGACCCTATATTGTCAAAGACATCAACACCAATGGCTCAGTCTGACTAAGAACACTACAGGGCACAGTCTTTCAGAAACTGGTAAACGATGCCCGACTAAAGCGGTACCAAAACTGAAAAATTTTGAAAAAAAATAAAATAAATAATTAAATCAAAATCAAAACCAAAAGAGAAACGGTTTTATAACTATTAACAAAAACTATTAAAACTAGAAAAAACAAAAACCTAAAATCCAAAAGAATCAAAGAAAACCAAAATGACAGGAAATCTCGATGGACGTAGTAAACCGCCATGTAATAATAATCGACATGTTCACCATCAACATACCGGATATCAACCATATCATCGACATCGACAAGAGGATCAAAAGGTCCAATCAACCCATCATGACTACGGTGAGAAGGAGCGCCAAAACCATAGCGCATTAAATCAGCCTTCAATAGAGCTTCCTTTACCATCAAATCCGCCATTAATAGCACCATCGACAAGATCGTCGTTTGCTCCACCTATAAATACTACGTCAGACAAAGACTTCATAACGTTTTACCAAGATCTAGAGCAACAGAATTACCAGACCTCCGTGAGCAAATTAACTACGAAGAAATCCGAACCAGAAACTGACGGAATGGCCCCAAAACAAACCAGAGCCATGACAGCCAAAGCAAAAGAGTTGGAATCCATTGTAATCCCACTAGTGAAACGACTGCAAAACATTAAAAACACGAAAGTATAGGAAATTTCATGGGCGCGTCACTAAACAGAAATCAAAATATGGGCTTACAAGGGTAACTCAAGAATGAAAAAGGAAGGGAACAAAATCAACAAGAGCACCATTTTATATTACATGAATGCACCCCTTATGGCGATTTTTGGAGGGACAAAAGAAAATATCACCAAATTCATCATCAACTGGTACCACAATGGGAAGCTCTACTTTGATAAACGAGTGGAAATCTCAACCAAAACCATCTACAAACTTACTAGGCTTTCAAAAAAAGGCAAGCCTATTCCTGTAGGTATCAAAGAAGGGTTGGTCGAAAGACTAACAGGGACACTGACAGGTAAAAATCCAAAAGGGTTTATTATCGGACAAATTAAAGCCAATACACCTAAAATAGTGGTTAAAATCATATCCACATGCCTGACTGTCATAGGACGAGGCTACGATTCGAAACTCGACATGCTAGAAGCTATCGACTGCATAGCAGAATCGGGGAAAGTATATTGTTGCGCTCAATACGTGGCTGACATGCTCAAGTCTATTTGTGAAAAGTGCCAAGCATTAGGTGCGATAATCAGATTCCCGTCACTATAAATATGGATAGCGATGTACCACTTATGTCCATTCGGGCATCGGGAAATCCTAGAGCCGACTAGGTTTCATATGTGGCGTTTAAAGCCTTTCTCAATGGTTGGAAATCCACAAGAACAAGAAGAAGGAAAAGTGCTCTTAGAACACTGGTTTCAAAATATTAAAATTCAAATAGCCAGATGGAGGGTGCCTCAAAACATCTGAAGATGTCTGCCTCCTACAGCACACATCCAGTTGGAACTCGACCACACTACAGTATGGCATGTGCAAGGTTCTACAACAAAAGAAAATCCACTCGACTATTATCCAACAGTCGAGGAGATTTTTACAGAACTAGCCAGATAGACCAAAACCAAAATACCTATACCAGAGGATACAAAAGAGATTAACCAATCTATTGTCGAACCTTTGACCGACCAGGAGAAGGAATAATACTATGAAGTTCATCATCATATTAGTAGCTTCACTTTAGAATATAGCCCGGCAATGGAGCAGAACCCCCTTCAAATTGAAAATGCCCCGACAGAACAAAAAGTCATGGTACCGATAGAACAAGACACCATGATTCCGACTCAACAACAGCAGGAGGAAGAAACAGAGACAAAAACTAGAATATCAGCTAATGAAGAAGAACATCCGACATATAGCTGCAGAAATTGCCAAGTCTTGGAAAAGCTTAGAGAGTGCAACAAAAGGAAAAGGGAAGCGCAAGCTTATCCTGCAAGAAATATCAGAGGATGAGTATGAATTACATGCTAGGGAAACCGACATCCTGATAAACGCTGCCAAAAATAAAGTCTCTATCGAGGAACAATTCAAACAATTTGTCGAAGAAGAGGCAAGGAAAGCCAAAGCTAAAAAGGTAAAACTTACAAACCCTCCTGTAGTCAAATCCATTGATTTAGTTTCAGCTCCCCCACCCCCATATCCAACCCAAATAACACAGGATATTATGCCAGTGTTGACCAACATCAGTCCTGCTGTCTTGTGCAAAAGTGCAATGTCGAAAACACTTAAGGAGAGAGTGGACAAAGATGTCGACCTCCGGCAGTTCATCAATAAGCTACCTGACATATTTCTCAAAGCCTAGCAGATCACCACCACTCATAAAATCGTAGAGTCGAGCTTTGCACGACAAAGCCTCGCCTTACAAACCGCCCAAGCCTCACCATAACCAAAAGTTGTGGGAGTCATTCAATCGACATTTCTGAGAAATCCCGACAAGTCATCCCAAGTTGTCGCAGCACGAACTTCATCTTTCACACCAATCTTCACACCGGCCAATGAGCCGGTCGGAGACCTAGAGGACGATGATCAGGGTGATGCACTAGAAATCGACCAAACCATCGAAAACCTCTTTGACTCTGTCGAATCTGATAACCCTTCTAACCCAAAACCAGAAGTCAAAGATCCTATATCGACAGAAGGCATTCCAGCCACTCCATTGACCTTACATCACTCACCATCCCCATCACCACCACCAACTTCAGAACCTCTGCCAAACCTACAACCACCATCACCACCACTAGCACTAGAGTTGCCTCATAATCCAGCACCACCATCCTCACCACCATTGGAATCACAAACAAACACAAGTCCCACCCATGTAATTCAGCAAGCTAACCCTGCCACAACAGAATTCCAGTCGACGAAGAACCCACCGACTGAAGAGCACCAAACACAGTAGCAACAACCAACATCAGCACCAACAGGATCAGTAGTGGTCCATCATTCCAAACATAAGAGCAAAATAAGAAAATAAGAAAATAAGAAAAAATAACAACAACAGGCACCAACGGTTATCCACCTTCATCAACTAGGGTCGACTACTGCAGTCGACACACCAAAACTTAGAGATGGAAAACTGGATCAGCTAATCGGAGCAATAACCAAGGAGGCTACAACAAGATCAGTTGCACTAACGGTTATCTTTTAAATCGCCTGTCCCAAGACGCCTTCAAACTTCACCTAGAACTCGCTGCCACAATAGATTTTAATTTATGGAAAGTTGCAGATGCCAATGCGGCACTCAAAACTGATCGCGAAGGACGTGCAGCCACAACTAAGCATTTTAATCAACTAACTAAACTGCAAATGAAAACTCACAACGAACCCGAACCAAAAACAATAGATAGAAATGTCATCAACCTCTCACAACACGAACTCACTCAGCTAGATTGAAGCCAACATCCTCGAAAAGGCCTGAACTTTGCCATAGCGCCGAGAAGCATCCACACAGAAACCATCATCTATGATATAGAGGATAGTGCTTACCCGAAATAGAAAAAGAGACAATCAGACAAGACTACGCAATCATTTTAAGAATAGCGAAACCACCCAAGAGCAATCTCACAAAAGAAGAGCACCTAACACTAAAAAATCTTAGGAGCAGTGAAAACATAGTCATAGTAAAAGCCGATAAAGGAGGTGCCACCATAGCCATGGACAGATGTCATTATAATATAAAGATGATTGAACATCTCAACACAAGTGGGAGCTATAGGAAATTAAGTTGCAACCCCATTTCTGAAGTAATAAGGGAAGTTAAGAAATCCATCAAAAACTCTAATCTAGACGACAACTTAAAGAAACGCCTAATTCCAACTCGAGAAATCACTCCTAGAATCTATGGCCTTCCCAAAATCCATAAACATGGATTTTCCCTCAGACCTATTGTTAACACTATAGGCTCCCCAACCTATGAACTTGCAAAGTATGTAGCCAAAATCCTAAGCCCTCTAGTAGGTAATTCAGATTCATTTATCCAAGACTCCAATGTCTTTGTGAAGATAATCTAAGAAAAAAGAGTTGAACCTAAAGACAAGATCCTTAGCTTTGACGTAGTTTCCCTCTTTACTAAGATCCCTCTCGAAGAAGCTATCCAGGCCATAGGAGGTCACTGACCCTCACATAGCCAAGTTAGCCATAGTTTGTCTTAGATCAACATTTTTTAGTTTCCAAGGTGAGTTTTATGAACAAACCACTGGAGTGGTAATGGGTTCCCCCCTCTCACCCATAGTTTCCAACCTTTTCATGGAGAAGTTTGAAAAAGAAGCCCTCGACTCTTACCCATTGAAACCATCTAGATGGAAAAGATATGTTGATGACACCAACATGTTATGGCCACATGGAGAAACTAAACTAATTAATTTTTTCAAACACCTCAATAACCATTCTAAAGACATAAAGTTCACCATGCAAGAAGAAGACGATGAAAGCATACCCTTTCTAGACGTCTTAGTAACTAGGAAAGAGGATGGGACTTTAGGACACAAAGTCTTAAGAAAAAAGACACACACAGAAAGCTATCTACATGCAGACTCCCACCACCACCCTGCCCAAAAGATAGGAGTCCTCAACACCTTAGCCATAAGAGCATCAAGAATTTCTAATGAGGAACACCTTGATGAAGAGAACAACCACCTCACCAATTTCTTCAAAAACATAGGCTACAATTCTAAGGATGTCAAGAAATTCATAGATAGAACCAAGAATAAGACCTACACTCACACCACAAGAACAAACAACAACATCAACAACAGTGACAATACACAAAAACCTAGCATTAGAACCTACTTACCTTATAGAAAAGGGGTTACCGACAAAATTGCTAAGGTTCTCAAGAAGAAAGATGTCACTACCTCTTTCGAAACCGTTCAAACCATTAAACAAAAATTAAGACCCATAATAGACCCGATTGATCATAAACAATGCAAAGGCGTCTGCAGAATATCTTGTTCTTGTGGGCTTTGCTATATTGGAGAAACATGTCGCTCCTTCAACACTAGACTAAAGGAACACAAACCGGACATCAAGAATGAATGAATACGAAACTCAGCACTAGCAAAACACTCCTTAAAAACTAAACACCAATTATGCTTAGAAGACACCAAGATCCTAGCAAAAGAACATCATTATTTTAAAAGAAAACTTAGAGAAGCCCTTGAAATAAGAAAACACCCCAACAATCTAAACAAAGATGGAGACATGGAAGTGAGTACCAGTTGGATCCCACCACTCCTACACCATAATAAACAACACTATTAAAATATTCCCACCACTCCTACACCATAGTAATCCCTAAAGAAATATTAATAATTATTAAAAGAAATATTTTTAAATTACAATGGTAAAGCATTATGATTAAGTCCATTAATAAGAATAATGTTGTTTAAATCATATTTTTAATATCAAACATTAATAGTCTTTAATTCAACCCTAGCTTTAAAACATTAATGTTAAGTATGCAAATACAACTAAGTAATTTATTTACCAATCGTAATATTAACGCTTATAATTTATAATATTAACTTTTAATTAAACTATATATTAATTAATTATAAAGAACAAATAATTAATATCAATTAATTTTTTTTAATTAATATTAAATTTATTAAATTAGCCCTAATGATTTAACTAACTTTAGAAACGTTAATTTTAGTAAACAAATACATCTAATTAATTACTAATAGCATTTTTAACACTTATCATTTATTAATATTAACCTTTTAATTCAATTATACATTAACTAATTAATTATAAATAACAAAGAATTCTTAACACTAAAATTTAATATGGGTTTTTAAACACTTAACCCTAACCGACACTCAAGACACTGAAAACACCATCCTGACATCTCTACATTACTCCTCTGCACCTCAATATTAATACTTCATTAAGATCACTTACTCTTCTTTGACACAACGTCCTGATGATGAGTCCTGTTGTGGACTCGAAACGTCAACGAAAATCATGAACTCTGTGGAAATTCCGAGTATAATTTCTGAAAACAATCACCACAGAAACCTAGCAACAGAGATGAATAATATTATAGATCTTTCAATTCAGGAGAAAATGTCGACCCTATCCAGCATTACAACCTTGACCATAAACATCCAGAGAGCTCTCTATAGTTGGGCAAAATTTCAACAGCAACTGGTCGTTACAGCAGAAGCCATTGTCGAAGTATGTGTACAGAAAAGACCATCTATTCGACTACACATCCCATGAAGACAAAACAAATGGGAAGAAAGCTACTTAAGACATAGTTTTTGTTACCTCCCATGTTTCTTCGGGATGAAGAAAGATTTTGTTCCTGGGGGAAACGTTGGAGGAGCTAGTTGGTGAGCCAACTAGACTAGTTAACTGACTAATTGGAGATTAGATCGGCCTCCAAAGGTTGTGTCGGTTGAATGAACCGACAAGTAGTTATTCCTAACTGTTTTATAATCATATATAATAGGCTGTTGAGCCCGATAAGAACTTGGTTTAGTTCTGTGTATGTATGGACCCTCATGTGATTCACTAATATAATCTGTTATTCTATCATTTGTTCTTGTCTCTTATATCTGAATGAATATATGTTTCTATATGTGTATTATTGGTAACCTTATGTGATCTGTGTGATTACAACAAGAATACAAATAGGGAGGCGCTCCCCTTCATTTCTACTCACTCACTCAAGATGTTTTGCAAGAGAGAGAAAGATTAGTGCGTCAGAAAGAGAGAGAAGCAGTTGTCTAGGTTTTATAATGATGTGGTTGAGTTCTATACCAAGGAAGTTTTGCAGGGTTTTCTCCCTTGTGGTTTCCCCGAGGAAAATCTTTGTGTTCTTTTGTTTTTGTGCTTGTTGTTCTTTCAGTGATCTACTAGTGACGAATTCTTTTAAGGTATCATCTAAGCAAATTAAGAAAATTCAACATGGTATCAGAGCCACCATGAAAGGAAGCACTGCACAGTTAGGGTTTTGTTGTTCTGAATAAATCCCTTGACAGATCAACCAAAAAAGAGGGCTCTCCCAACTCGCCTCTGAAGAGCGCATCTTTCTGTGAAGATGGAACTGAATTCTGAGAATTTTCAATTTTGGACCAGTTATTATTGCCGGGAAAAACTATGGTTTCAATTTTCCTAAGGTTTCATCATCAATATCAGAAAAAGGAAGATACAGTCTACGTCACCCAGGGAGGCACATATTTTCAACCATTTAGCTCCACATGTGATCCCAACTAAAAATTTAGGGTTTTTGCTCCAAACCCTAGGTCATCCAGAAGGAGGCCAGTCTAGAGCTTCTTTCTTCAAGTAAGTATCTTTCCTCCTTATTCTGTTTGAAGTTCTCAGCCTTCTAAAGATGACAAAGATTACCAAGCTAGATGAAAAGCTTGAAGGTGTTGAAAACTTCATAGCATGGAAGTATAGGATCATGCTCATCCTCCAAGAGAATGATCTTGATAAGTTTGTGAAAGAGGAAGTGAAAGAACCATAAGAAGTTGAAGCCAAGTCCAAGCATAAGAAGGATATGATCATAACAAAAAGGATCATAGCTGACTCCATTAAAGATAACTTGATTCCTCAAGTATCCTCAAGTGAGACTCCAAAATAAATGTTTAATGCTCTATCGGGTCTATTTGAAGGGAGAAACATTAGTAGGAAAATGACCCCGAGGAATCAACTCAAAAGTGTAAGAGCTCAAAAGTCAGAGACCATGCAGTCTTACTTTACAAGAGTAGCTCAAATCCAGGATTAGCTAGAATCCATTGATGATATGGTTGAAGAAGTATATATTGTGGTGACAACCTTAAATGGTCTTCCAAGAGATTGGGAAGCCTTTATTCGAGTAATTTGCTCAAGAAGGAAGCTAACCAAATTCTGAAAGTTATGGGAAGAATGTGTTCAAGAAGAATAAAGGATAGCAGCTAAAGAAGAAAATCTAAATGACAATGAGGATCGAACCTTGACAACCCACACAAAAGGAAAAAGAAATAGTCATGACCATCCTCCTAAGACTCAAGGGTTTAAAAGACCCAAGAGAGACTTCTCAAATTTTGAGTGTTTCACTTGCCACAAGTTGGGACACATTGCCATCAATTGTCCCATGAAATCAGAAATGATAAAAAAGATGAGAAGGTTTCAGGCCCATGCTGTTGAAGATGGTGATCAAGAAGTTGAAGAGGAAGCAAAGAAGGATGAAGACTCCAGTGAAGAATATGTTTTAATCTCTGCTCTAACAAGATCAGTCTCACTGGGAAATGACACCTGGTTAGTTGATAATGGTGCCTCCAAACACATGACTGGTTACAAGGAATCACTATCATGCCTTGAACAAAAGGAATCTCCACACAAAGTGATGCTTGGATATGATTCCCAATATCCCATTAAAGGAATAGGATAAGCATCCTATAAATTGGATTCTGGAAAGCCTATGAAAATGAAAGATGTCATGTATGTCCCAGGACTAAAGAATAATCTTCTTTCCATTTCAACCTTAGATATGAAAGGTTTGAGAGTTTCCTTTTTGGATGGAAAAGTCCTCATGTGGATAAAAGGCAAAACCATAGATGATGCAGTGGATATTGGAGTTGAAGAAGAAGGACTCTACAAATTGAAGGGACATATTGATTCAACATTAGAAACCAGTACCATTAACCCATGTGAGCTATGGCACAGAAGGCTTGCTCATGTTCACTACAAAGCTCTTCCAATTGTAAGTAAGGTTGTGATTGGTTTACCAAAAATTCAGATAGAGCATGAATGAGTGTGCAAAGGATGTGCACAAGGGAAGAATACTAAGAATCCTTTTCCAAAAAGTGATATTAAAGCAAAACGGATCTTAGATATTATTCACTCAGATATCTGCGGGCCAGTGCAAATAACTTCATTAAGTGGGTACACCTCCTATGCTTCTTTTATTGATGCTTACTCTCGAAAGACTTTGATATACTTCTTGAAAAAGAAGGATGAAGTGTTTGAAAGATTCAAGGAGTTTAAGGCCCTAGTGGAAAACCTCTCTGAGAAGAAAATAAAGATTATGAGGTCAAATAATGGAGGAGAGTTCACTCCAAATGAATTCAATGATTTTTGCAAGGAAGTTGGGATTAAGAGGGAGCTCACCATTCCCATTAATCCACAACAAAATGGTGTGGCGGAAAGAAAGAATATATCTATCATGGAAGCTGTGAAAGCTATGATACATGATCAAGATCTCCCAATGTACCTGTGGGAAAAAGCAGCAAGAGCAAAAATATATGTACAAAATATAATTTCCCACAGTACCCTTGGGAACAAAACTCCAAAAGAAATGTTTTCCGGAGAAAAACTAGAGGTAAGTGTTACGAAGAGAAATTCCTATGGCTTGGGGTACCACAACAGACAACTTGACTCTAGAAATTAATCTTTTCCTATATGCAAGAGAAACCAAATATCTAACACTAAAGGATCTCGATTCGTACCTTATTCCGAACGGTTGATGTAGATCCCCTTTGAGCTTTCCAACTCCAGCTTGTATTGATAAATTGCTATCTCAACACTCAGCAAACAAGACAAGCATGCTACATGTAATCGTTTTAGACCTACTCTAGCATATATAATCAATAACATATAAGCATTTAAAAGCATCCATGGATAAAATACTCATTTAAATACACATTATTGGACAGGAAAAGATATTTCTATTAATATAAAATAGAGATTACAATAGTGACAACCTCTGTCGGCACGTCTGCAAATCAAAGAAACTGAGTCCTCCACTTGGGCCTCCACCACTTCAATCCTCCATCTCTCGATAGCAAGCTCACAAGCAAAAGGCAAGCTTGGGAAGAACACAAAAGTGCTCCAAGGGACAAAGGGATGCAGACTCAAGTATAAGCTTCGGCAATAATGGACTTTAGTTTTCTTGCTCTTCAATTCCTCATGCCTTCAATGTATCCAAAGGGTTCCTTATACAGCTCTTCAATGGGGTAATGGAAGGTCGAATCCGAGCGATCTCAAGGCATATGGAAGGCCAAGAGACAAGTGAGTCGGATCCACATCAAGGAAAACTCCAAAAAAATTGGCCTTTTGCACACATCCTGATGTACACGATTTTAGGGGTCAAACCCGCGTATATACGCGAGAAAGGGATTAAAAGTCACATATGGAAATTATTGCATGCTTTTAGGGATGATCATGGAAACATCAAAGGTACAAAAATGGTCCATGGGGTCTAATGAGTCTGCAGAGGGATAGGGGAGGCCATGAAAGTGTGATTTACCATGTGTGGTAAAATCAGCTATAACAGATGCCCCCTAATGTGTGAGGTCAGAGGGGTCATACGATGGCCGAAATACATTATAAGTCCATCCCAGAAGTGAAGTGATGAAGAACCCAGTGGAAGAACCAGCCATCCAATCAATACAATATAATGATCAAACTCTGCACATCACTGCAAGTAGATGTAGCAGTCCCGGATACATAAGAGTACAATGGCCATGAATAGGCATGATACAAAATATGACATGTGTGGTCATCACCACGTACAATATGTATAGCTCAAAATATCCATGATGAATATATACAAAGGATCATGATCTCCATGAAGGTTGAAGATATATAGAGGATCAAGATCTCCATAATGGCTGGAAATATCTGACATATACTGGAATCAAGTCACGAGAGCTGAAATCTCATGAACACTGGCATGATTAAGGAGGTAGCATATATGAGATTCCACCAGTCTGGAAGGTCTTCTACACAAACCGCTACGAGTACATGTCCTACTATGTGAATAGAGGTGTCGAGGTCGAACACAGTAGTCCGTCGTCTGATTACCGGTCATTGATGTATACCATTAACAGACGCGAGATCACCCACCAATAATGAAAATGGGAGTCAAGGTACTAGAGTGCAAACTAACAAGTGTGAATAAATGTGTTGAGGTCGAACACTTGAGAGAATCCATCGATCAGGGGACATTGATGTATTCCCAAAAAACTGTCAATGGCGAGAGAACCTGCCATTGATGATGTATTCCCAAAAAACTGTCGATGGCGAGAGAACCTGCCATTGATGACTGCAAGTCTCAAGGCACTCAAACATGACTCTAGATTCCTATCCCAGAATAAATGATCTGAAGTCGATGGGATGAAATCCACTGGAAGGAGGGCATTAAGGCATCCCCCATCATCCAACACGAGGTACTCAGCAAAGCTGTATAATTTGGAAGGACTCGATCATAATGTGCACGAACAAGTAACTGTACCAGGAATGGCCGACATGCAAAGTCAAGATAACTGAGGAATGGCCGACTCAGGTTTCAACTTCCTTCGAACAAGAGCATAAAGGTGAATGGTGACTTAATGTAGGCAGCATAGACTCGATATACAAAACTGAGACATCTCTGCGACACAGGAGGCATCGACAGAGGCTCCACAGGGACTGGAAGCTTAACTAGTAAGTGGAGATAAACTCAGAGAAACGAGTACAACTTCTAAATTCAAACTATTAACCCAACCAATGGATGTGATATACAGTGCTCTATTCGAAGACGACATGACTTGACTGCTGCCAAAGATAACATCGTTTCTTGTCCGGCTTTTTGGTTTTTTGATTTTTTTGGAATTTTTCAAATATTTGGAAAGCTTGAAAAAGAATAAAATCGCTTTATAATTATAGACTAGGAGGAGACAAGTGTCAAATGGGCAAACAAACTAGTTCCAAGCAACAGAACATACCTGTGCTCAATGCAAGGATACATGTATAGGATAGCGACACTCGGGGGAAAGTCCCCTCCCGGTAAAAATCAGGAATCAAGCTGCAAAGGATATATAAAATGGCTCTGCATGGCTAGACATGAGACAAGCTCGGGATATATGGCTGATACTCAAAGTCAGTGAAGCCAACACAAGGCTCAATGAGGTAGGCAAAGCTCATGATAATACAATTACAACTTGACATAAGGGAGTCCTGGGGAAATAGGCCAGCAAAAGATCAAGAGGAGTATGAGGCTCTTGCGAAATGTCATGGCGATACTATACAAAGGACTCCCACACCTTAAAGGACAAAGTGTTGGCATGGGCGTCAAATGCAAATACTGAGCTAACTAGGGCACCCATGTAAGGTCAAACTCTACCATTCACATCAAGTCACTTCTAAAACAACAAGAAGGTTCTGTGACATGATAGAATGGGTTCGTACCTAAGGTTATAATGAAACGGTCATAAGGTCATGCAAAATGCAAATGGAGGTGAAACCTAACCTATATGCCAGTTTAAACATCATACCTTAAATCAGCACGAACAGGACAAAACAATGGTCGAAACGACGCTCAAAATGGTCTCCTACATCATTATATTAGTCAAAAACATTCCAAAAGGGTCAGAAACGGTCCAAAACTATAGAAAAGGGGGTAAAAAATTTCAAAAATTTAAAAAATTTCTATATACAGTAGAAAATTCAAAACATTATATAACATTTGAAATTTTTACCCAATTGAGTTCAGAACTTCAAACGCGAATTCTGGGAGTTTCAGCCGGTGGAATCCGACACCGTTTTTTCCAGGTAACCTCCCATGCCCTGCTCTTTCATTTTCATGTAAATTTTTCAAATTTCCATGGTCAAAAATGATTTCTAGGCCACTCTAAAATATGTGCCTCGGCCCATGCGAAAATCGAGGATGATATTTCCGCGTATAGGGCTGGCTATACACGGAAAAATGCCTCAAAGTTGCATACATATGTGGCTGTGTAGCAAACAGTCGCGTATGCGGCCACATTTAAGTTTTTCTAAGACAACTAATGACCAAAACTCAAATTGAATGTGCAGGATGGTACTAGAATTGAGGGAACGAGAGCACGGGGATGTAGAAGATGCAATACAGGGCGATCTAATGGCTCAACAAGCTCTTTGTGCGTGCGTGCTCTACAAGTTTTAGTGTCTTGGTGGCTTAAGGGCCAACCAACACTACTACAGATGCTAGTAGACTACTGGGATCCTAACTCAGAGTTTTTCCAGATTGACAGCATGTCCCTCACTATAGAGGTGGAGGACATATACTTCATTACAGGATTGTCCCGACGGGGGGAAGTGGTGAACCTGCGTTCTCGCGGGCCCGGAGGTGGCCTCACCATAGATGAGTATATAGCTATATACTGTTATCTCGTCCTAGAGAAGGTGGAGAGTCAGATCCCAACTAACTCCATACAGGTACTAGGCCTAAAGGCCATTCTACTAACGCTCGACAAGATAGTAGGGCTAGCCTCACTCCACCAGGCCTCGCAGCCTCTGATTTTCTATGCAATGGAGTGCATGAGACCCACAGTCTATGATTGGAGTACTGCACTATTGAGCAACATGAAGCAACCGCTCAGCGACTGCAAAATGGGCAGGGTACGAAACTTTGGTTTCAACAGTAGACTGAGCATGTTCTTCTTCGAGCGTGTTCCGGGACTCAGTCCTAGAGTTGACGTTCCTCTTCACGGGGTTCGAGATCCGACCCAACAACGTTGAGCAGATGTGATGCACAGACTTGGAGGAGGTAGGGTGTCCAACCCCTACCCAGCTGACTTATTTCCATGGTGGCGGCAGCAGATAGTTGCCATCGATGATTACCCCTATGCGGGGATAGATTTTCGGGGAGATCCCGACATGCCTCTACCACCAGGATCAACATACGGTGACATTGGTAACAAATCCCAACCCTCTTTTTAAAATTTTGAATTATTTGATTTTTTGTGTTTTTTGATATATAGAATCAAAAGACATGTTTTTGCGTGACAACACATAGTGACATCCTATCATATGTATGCAGATGTAGGACCATGGCGGCCTAATGGTTTCCCTCGTCATAGATGGAGGGGACGAGGATATGATATCATGGGTGTGGATGCGAAGCGGACGCTCCAAAGCATCCACACAAAATTTGTGCGGCTGACACATAGGGTACCCATGGCGTAGGTCAAGGACCTGCCTGAGGCCATGCAACGTCAGGTGGTGGGTGTACCACAAGCATGGGTGCGGTTGTTTCAACGGCTAGCTAGAGCCGTGGTGAATTTCCACGATCAGAACCCCCCTCCTCCTCCCCAGGCTTAGATACCTGGGAGTGACACATTTTTGTACTACCGTGTATTATATTCTGGTGGCTCGGAAGCCCCATTTTTGTATTATGACACTTATATATTATCACATTTTGAATGTTTAATGAAAAACTTTTATGATGATCGATTTTATTTATTTACATGTGTAAAAATGTATGTTTGTGATGAGCTTATTGTCTGTGAAACAAATGCCAATCTAACACATAGTTATGATATGTGTCAGCAACTTGATTATAAATTCTTGGAACATGTATGTATGTTATGTTGTCAATCTAATAAATTCTTGTCGTTCTAATAATCTCACATGCAAGAATCTTCGTAATAATGTTGGATCCCTAACATGATACAATCCATTAAGCTGAGACAATAGTAACTGCGAATCAAGACGTACCTCAAGAGAGAGAACATCGTGTGAAATGACATCTCGTAGAAGCTCGATAATGGCACTATATTCAGCAACATTGTTTGAAAAGGGCTGTAAACATACGCCTCCTGAAGACAATACCTGACCCGTAGGAGTATAAATCACCCAAGCAGCAGAGGCTAAGTGTTGAGTGTGGCGGCTATCACCATCAGGGAATCCTATGTAAACGGAAGACTCCATCGACATCTACCATAAGAAACGAAAGCTAATCAACAAACCCGATCACCATAAGACCTAACTATGCAAAATATTGTACAATAATATACAATAGTCGGCCCTGGCTGAAAATCATTCATAGTACTTTTTAAGATAGAGCCCATTTCTAGGCTCCGCCAAGGTTGTCCCTTCAGAGTCTACCAGCTCATATGCGCCCTTCTCTAACACACGTTTGACCACGTAAGGACCATGCCACATGGGGTTAAACTTTCCTGCCCCCAAGGGTTCCTTAGCTTGATCCCACAAAAGGACCAAATATCCTTCACAAAACCTCCTCGGACGGACAGATTTATCATACTGGACCTTAACGCGATGCTTATTCACTTCTAGAGCCACTAAAGCTTCTCGGCACTGCTCATCAAGCTGCTCTAAATGGACCAAACGTTCCTCCAATGGGGAAGTATCTAGTAAGAGCTCTATGGCTAGCTTCAATGAAGGAATTTTGCATTCAACCGGTAAGACAGACTCCACTCCATGCACAAGCTGATATGGAGAAAAATCGGTGGCAGTCTTAACCGCGATTCTATAAGCCCACAAAACAGGATATAACATGATATGCCAATTGGTCTTGCTTTGTGCGATGGTTCATTGGAGAATGGACTTAACTAATTTGTTCACTGCTTCAACCTGTCCATTCGCTTGAGGGTAATAAGAAGAGGAATGCTCCTGCTTATACCCTAACTTCGAGGCCAACTATTCCATCATCCGATTCTGAAAGTGCCTACCATGGTCAGTGACAAGCTCCTTCGGAATATCGAATCGAGTAATGATTTGGTTGAATACGAAATGTGCGGTTGTCTCATCGTTGGATTTAATCGTGGGCATAGCCTCAGCCCATTTCGTGAAATAGTCAATAGCCACTATAATATGATGATGCCCCCCAGCTGAAGCTGGGTTGCAATCCATGAAGTCGGACCTGCAGTGATAATCGGATGTAACGGGGCAGGATGTGAGCGCATATTACGTGCGAACACCTAGCAAGGGTGGCACTTCTTGACTGCATTAACACAATATTTAAAGATCGATGGCCAGAAATAACCCGCTCTCAAGATTTTTTGGGCTGTAGAAAGCCCAGATAAATGACCACCACACGTCCCTCCATGGCAAACATTCAGCACAAGCTCAGCCTCCTCATGAGTTAAACAACGACGTAAAATGGAATCTACCCCACGGCGGTACAATGTGTTATCCACTATAAGGTAGTTCTTGGATACGTGACGTAACCGTCGTCGTTCATCCCATGAGAGGTGAGTAGGGACCTTCAATGTTTGTAAATATATGATGATATCCCCATACCATGGATCCAAAGTTGAGATCAGGAAAATGTGCTCATCGACAAACGTATCTTCACAAACTTCTTCCTCCTCCTCCTTGCTCGAGAAATCAGATATAAGCTTCGCAAAAATCAACATTTTTTTCGATTTTGCCGAAACAAACTCGAGATCGAATTTTTGCAAGATGACAATCCACTTATTATACTTTCCCTTGATCATCCTTCTAGTGAGGACGAACTGAAATGGATTGACATGGGCTACCACCAAGGTCTAGCAAAGGAGAATATAGTGTCTCAATCTTTGAACCACATGAATGGTAGCTAAGGCAAGTTTCTCCACATGGGAATAATGGATCTCCGCATCTATAAGGTTTCGGCTCAAATAATATATGACATGCTCCTGGAGCTCCTAATCTTCCTAAAACAAAACCATACCAATCGTCTTCATGGACGCGACCACATAAAGTAAAAAGTCACGGCTATAGTCGGGTGGACTAATCATCGAGGCCGATGCTAAGGCTCGCTTAAGCGCATCAAAGGACTCCTGGGCTCGCTCATCCCAGCAAAAGGTAGTGTCTTTTTTCAAAAGACGCATAAAGCCTCTAGTCAAATTGGCAAAGTTAACGATGAATCTCCGCAAGAAATTTGCCATGCCTTGCAAACATTGAAGATGTCTAATGTTTCTCGGGGGAGACAATTGAAGTATTGTCTCAACCTTTAAAGTGTCGACTCTTATACCCTCCTTGGAGACAATGAACCCTAACAAGCGACCAGACTTCATGCAAAAGATACACTTATGAGGATTTAACCTGACCTGGTAGTGGCGGCATCTTTCGAACACTAATCTCAAATGGTAGGAATGACGTACTCTCAGATGAGAATGAGCAGCAAGGTCATCCAAAAAGACTTCAATAATCGATTTGAGATCATGGAAGATCAAGGTCATAGCCCGCTGAAATGTGGCTCCGGCGTTTTTAAGACTGAAAGGCATCTTTCGATATGCAAAGGTACCCCAAGGACAAATAAATGCAGTCTTATGTTGGTCCTTGGGTTTGATTTGTATCTGATTGTATCCGGAAAATCCGTCCATAAAGGAAAATACCTCGCTTCCCGCACACTCATCCAAAATTTGATCAATAAATGGCGTGGGAAAATTATCCTTAGGACAGGCACGATTCAAGTCACGAAAATCAGTGCATATGCGGATCGTTCCCTGCTTCTTATCAACCGGAACGAGGTTTGAAACCCACTTCGTCAAGGGAACGGGATAGATAAAACCAGCATTTAACAGCTTTTCTATCTCAGCCTTAATTGCGGGTGCTTTTCTAGGATTCACCGCATGCAAGCGTTGTCGAACAGGTTTAGCATTAGGATAAGTTTTAATTTCATGTTCAACAATGCGAGGGTCGATACCTGGCATTTCCTCATATGACCAAGCAAAGATATCACGAAACTCTTTGAACAGCTTGGTATACTCTTGAATCTCAGCATGGGAACATTCTGCCCCAATACAGACATTCTCAACCTTGCCAGGATCGTGAGAGATATTGATAGGGATGGTAGGAGATGTATTTGCCATGTTTCCATCAGCCATCGTACTAGGAGAGCTTAATGGAAACACAGGACTACCAATTCTCTCACTAAGAATCTCCCTAAAGTCTTCACACTCCAAATGGTCAAGCTCACGAAGAAAATAAGATCTATGATGCAACTCTTCCCAAGGTTGCTCAACCCCAGACATGGCCTTGATAATAGCTTCATCTGATGGAAAAACACTATCAAGGCAGTCATGTGTGTGAGAAGACTGAACTGCCCATGCAGGCAGCACATACAGGTCCTCCTCTTCCGTCCGTGAAGAGGAAGGACTAGGCTCTGCAACACATTCAATATTCGCTTGATATGCTATTATTGCTACAGGCAACGGCACGTCCATTCCGATAGGCTTACATGAAGGACTCGGTGTAGGAAGAATCCAAGGATCTTCCCTATGGGTAGTGCGAAAAGACATCGATCTCACTGAAGACGAAGCCCCACCGGAACTAGACCCGATCATAAGAACGGGTGGAGGACAACTAAAGGCTCCCATAAGGGATGGATACATGCCAACACCCACACTCTCAGTTGCCTGCTGAGAATGATTGATAATCGGGATAGAAGTTCCCGATGATGCGGTAACACTCGGATTCTTGAATGTCGTTTGATCAATCGTAACAATCTTCCCATTAAATGGAAAGCATACAACTCAAAATAGAGAAGAAGCTACGACTTGCATACTATACATCAAATTCCTACCCAGTAACAGATTGTAGTCAAGGGGCGCATCAACCACCTCGACCTCGATCGCAACAGTCTTCCCTCCCAAACGGACCTTAAGAGAAGGAAGAATCTCGTGCGGCCGAAACGATCTACCATCAAAAGCAGTCAACATGGTAGCAGATTTAGACAACTCGGGGGAACCCAAACCCTTCCAACATGACAAAGACATCACGGAAGCAGCAGCGCCTTCGTCAATCATAGTACGTTTGACTGTCATGTTAAGACATTCTACATGAATCAAGAGAGACACGTAGTAAGGCAAGCGAGGCTGAAGTACCGCGGTTTCAAATTTGATGACGGAGGAAGAGTGATCATCGTTAACACCAAGAGAGGAAAGCAAAGCCTTCCTTTGCGATGGATAACTCTGAAGAACTTCAAGCGCAAACATTGCACAAGGAGTGTTGCCCAAATCCTCGACAACAGAATAGTTCTAGGCAGCTCGAGCATTAGGATTGTGTCCCGAACGCTTTAAGACTCCTTTAGGAATGCGAGGTACACTCTCAGGTTTATCCGTAGGATTTTCAATATGCAAAGGGCTCTCGGTAGGAGGAGGTTCTTTCCCAAGGTCTGGTTGTGATGAACCATAGTCCTTCACACGAGTCACAACCTTAGAAGCACGCACCATGTTTATGCAACCATGACCACTACAAGATTCCGGCGGATCTTGATCTCTACCAGATTGATCATGGGTCCTCGAGTTCATGCTTTGATTATGGGGTAAAGGGTTGGTCAGCACAGCTAGGCCCTGTGCTATGAACTTTGAGGCTTCTTCGATATGAGGGCATAAGTGAGTGAGGTGGTCTTCCTTACACAACTTGCAAGGAAACTTAACCTTACATTTAGATTGCTTGTCCCCCCTAACATTGTGGGCATTCTTGTCATTAGAATTGACATTTTCATTCCTATTCCCACCCTTACGATTGTTTTTACCCTTCTTCTTATTCCTTCCGGGTTACTGGTTACCCTTCTGGTCTGACGATTGCATCGAAAGCACACTCGTTGTTTGGGTGGGTTGAGACGAAGCCATGGATTGTCCTGAGGCAGATTAGTTGATAAGCAATTGACTCACCTATTTCACAACCGAATCCATAGGTTTGGTGCTCGTACAACCAACAATGCCATCGGCATGTGGTCTAGGTTTGACCTTAGGGTCGAAACTAGAACGCGGAGCATTAGGAATGATCTCATATAACAAACCGGATTGAGCATAAATCAAATCCAATTCCCGTGCCCTAAAAGTGGCTTGTTCCTTGTTCTGAACTCTGGACGTAGAAAAATCCTTTGCTATATAAGGTAGTAACGGTTTAAGGAACCATTCGAGGAGAAACTCCGGCGGTATGAAGGCTTTAATCAATCTCTTTTGTCTACGCCGCTCTTGGATATGGTCCGAAATATGTGTGGCTTTGTCTTGCCGAAATGTCGACAAGATTTATGTACCAACGTCGTAACGCACTGGTAGCTGGAAGTGGTTGAGAAAAGTCATAGCTAAGTCATCGAACAAAATGAATGCCCCCCTAGGTAACTCTATGTACCATTACGCTGCAGGCCTAGTAAGGGTACGTTGAAATAGCCTTAAACAGATCGAATCTTCTTGTAAGGAATTAGAAGAGCACCAAAGGTGAAATGTAGTAACATGTTCACTATGATCTTCTCCTAGTTTGCCCTCGAATTTGGGAATGTTCAAGGGAAGCTTATTAGGGACAGTCGGCCAAGCCGGGTCACGAGAGACTGGATCGTTCGTTAGTCTCGACAAGTCAGGTAAATTTAACGTTGCGAGGAAAGGGAGCCTAGGTTGAGCAGGTCGATGTCACGCTCCCTGATAGTTTTGATTCACATAAAACTGATTACAGTAACCACCATGGCCATGGCCATAGTATCCTCCTCCCGTTTGACCCGTGTAGGGTGACATGGAAGCACCATAATGTGGTGTACCTTGACTATGTGGAGCTACAAAGCCATAATTCGGAGAGTAAGCGGGTTGTTGATACTCGTACCCATAAGGTGAATAACTATGCACATACTGCGGTCCATAATGTTGTCCATGAGAGGTCCCATAATATGTCCCATGAGAAACTCCATAAGTAGGAATATGACCACTCAAAACAACGGGAGGTACTTGACTTTGAGACACAACTACGCGAGTAGCAGCAGTACGAACATGACTAGTAGCAACATTCCGGCCCGAAGGACCATGTGAATGAGGGGGAGGAATAACATTCGAAGAACTAGGAATAGAGGACAAAGGGACATGTAAAACTATGTAAGTGGTATTCCCTATAGTCACTCGTCTTGGTTCTGGTATCCAAATAGGACTATTAACACCAAGTCTAGGACGAACGTGTGATGTAACCTCCACCGTCGGGATGGAGGGTGCAATGTGACTCATGCTCCCAAATCTCTCCACATGGAAAGGAATGGGAATGCCCCAATGCATAGTGCTAGGATCAAATTCTGACTTGGCATGATGTGTCAGATCATGTGCAAGGATACCAGACATGCCATAACTAACATAACTAGTGCTCGCAGGTTCATGATGAGTCTCGTCGCCCGGCATCCAATACCGATGACATGTGAATGAGGGATCATACCTCGAGTGCGTAGGTATATCATGTGAAGGATCGAACCTACAGTGTGTAGGTATATCAGGTGAAGGATCATACATAGGAGTAAGATATTCTTCCCCAACCTCCTGAGGCAGAGAAGACAACTCAAGAATTTCATCTTCATGATCTCCCATCATGTGTGAATCAATGTGAGAAGTAGTCCTCCTGGACCGTCTGTTTCTCTCTCCCAAAGGAGGAGGAGATGTAGAAGGCGGAAGTCCTGCTAAACGACGAGAATGGTGAGGTGCCGCACCCGAATCCACAATGACTCAAAAAATGAAAAAGACTCTTCTAATTACGCAAACCCTAAGCAAGATAGTGTGCACAGAGCATACACCAATATAATCTAAAGCCAATCACTAGCAAACAAGGGTAGGATATGTGAGCTCCCGAATGAAGCAGGTATGTCTTGCCTAAGAGAGGCTTGAGACTCCCATAGACAAAAAGCGGAGGTTTGTAACCAATTATTGTGACCCTCAACTTCAACGCATATAGCGACTGTGATGTCCGACCCCAACCTGGCCGGGACACCTCCAGAATAACCCCTACAAAGTACCCCCTCGATAACCTAGGTAAGGCAACTAAGGTCACCTCAATATAATCAATGCTCAAGCGGACAGTCGCAGGCGGGATTGACTGTATGGGCAGGGTAGCAAAGCCCGAAACTCTTCAAAGAGCCCCCAGATACGAATAAAATCCTGGAAATATCTCCGGTGCTACTTAGTTATGACTAGGGGTCATCCCAATCAATAACCGCTCACACTACCTCGTGCTTAACTCCCTTGTAAGAGGAGGATCCTGAGAAACACTAATTATACCAAGGAATTTCACACTCTCACCTGGACAGACACATACATGTTGTTGTTTAATAGTCTTGGAGAATTTACTCACAATGAACTATTCCAAGACCCTAAAACCTAATCTTGTTGGTGTACCCTATCAAAGAAAATAGTGTAATCCATTTTAATTAAGCGTTGATTTTATTTGGCTTATTACTCAAAAAGGTAGATGATCGTGCAACCAATGGTATTATAACGCAAACATGAAGTAAAATGCACACCTAACAATCAATGCAAATGCATTGTGTCGAATGAAAAACAAGGCATGCTACTACGTGAAATGCAAAATTTTCTTCAAATGACAAATGCAATCATTCCTATATGAAAGCCTGACTAATACTTCTCTAAGCAAACCTAATGCAAGTACCATGCAAGATGCAAAGTGCAATGTTGCATAACGATGCAAAGAAGCAAATATTTTTGAATAAAAATGAGATAATAAAGAAAAAAATGACTCTACCACCCCTAGACTCTGCAAGCACTATCAAACAACACCCAAGCAAAGCACTAAGGTAAAAGAGACCCAATGCACTAATCCCAAAACAAAAAATAGAAAATGCAATGACAAGAACATTTGAAAAAAAAAATACCCTAAAAGTTGTCTCTGGTTAGAAACAGAGGTTTATACTGACTCTGGAAGCATCTAAGGAGACATCAATCATCAAAACTCACCCAACAACACTCAATCTTCATCTAAAAGGAAAAACTCAGGGCATACGCGACTGTGTGCAGAAAACCCGCGTATATACGTGGAAAACTCAGTCAAAACCACGTGTACACGCAACTGTGAGGCAGAAACTCGCATATAGGAAGAAAAAGATATAAAAATAAAGGCAAACAAATAAGTTGAGACATAATTCACAACTATCAGACACTATCAGGCAAACATGCCCCCAGACCCGACTCAGAAATAGAGAAATGAGAGCAATTCAAGAACATTGAATGCCGATAAAAACCCCCAAAGGCAAAATGACTAGGAACTCCCCAACGGAGTCGCCAATTCTGTTACAAAGAGAAATTCCTATGGCTTGGGGTACCACAACAGACAACTTGACTCCAAAAATCAATCCTTTCCTATATGAAAGAGAAACCAAATATCTAACACTAAAGGATCTCGATTCGTACCTTATTTCGGATGGTTGATGTAGATCCCCGTTGAGCTTTCCAACTCCAACTTGTATTGATAAATTGTTATCTCGACACTCAGCAAACAAGACAAGCATGCTATATATAATCATGTTAGACCTACTCTAGTATATATAATCAATAACATATAAGCATTTAAAAGCATCCATGGATAAAATACTCATTTAAATACACATTATTGGACAAGAAAAGATATTTCTATTAATATAAAATAGAGATTACAATAGTGACAACCTCTGTCGGCACGTCTGCGAATTGAAGAAACTGAGTCCCCCGCTTGGGCCTCCACCACTTCAATCCTCCATCTCTCGATAGCAAGCTCACAAGCAAAAGGCAATCTTGGGAAGAACACAAAAGTGCTCCAAGGGACAAAGGGATGCAAACTCAAGTATAAGCTCTGGCAACAATGGACTATAGTTTTCTTGCTCTTCAATTCCTCATGCCTTCAATGTATCCAAAGGGTTCCTTATATAGCTCTTAAATGGGGTAATGGAAGGTCGAATCCAAGCGATCTCAAGGCATATAGAAGGCCAAGAGACAAGTGAGTCAGATCCACATCAAGGAAAACTCCAAAATAATTTGGCCTTTTGCACACATCCCGATGTACGCGGTTTTAGGGGTCAAACCCGCGTATATACGTGAGAAAGGGATTAAAAGTCGTGTATGGCAATTATTGCATGTTTTTAGGGATGATCATGGAAACATCAAAGGTACAAAAATGGTCCATGGGGTCTAAGGAGTCTGTAGAGGGACAGGGGAGGCCATGAAAGTGTGATTTACCATGTGTGGTAAAATCAACTATAACAGTAAGTCATCTAAAGATATTTGGTTGCCCTGTTTACATTCACATTCCCAAGGAGGAAAGGTCAAAGTTATATCCTTCAGGAAAGAAGGGATTGTTCATAGGATATAGTGAACAATCAAAATCTTATCGGATATATATCCTAGGATAAATTCAAATTGAACTTAGTAGAGATGTTACATTTGTTGAAGATACAGTCTCCAAGAAGTCAAAGAAAGACAAGGAATATGAAGAGGAGCATGAAACTTCCAAAAATGTTGAAAGTCTTAAATCAGTAAGAAACGAAGAAGAAGTCCATATACTTGAAGATCTTGATATGACAGAACCTCAGCTACCTGAAGATTTACCATTGATTTCTCAAAAGAGAAAACTTGCTTGGGCTCGTGAAGTAATTGAAGAAGAAAAAAGACATGGTGTTCCTAAAGGAACCATCCGAAAAGAAAGAAGCCAAAGTCATACCCCGGTTATATGGATTTGATGTGTGATCTAGTTGATAAAGAACCAACATGTTTTGAAGAAGCAATAAAATAAAAAGAGTGGGATGATGCAATGGTCGAGGAATACCAATCCATTATAGAGAATGATGTGTGGGAAGTAATGCCAAGACCAAAAGACAAGTCATTGTTATCCTCGAAGTGGATATTCAAAACTAAACACTCAGCAGTTGGAAGTATATAAAAGTACAAGGAAAGATTTGTAGCCCGAGGATTCTCTCAGAAAGAGGGAATCGATTATGAGCAGACCTTTGCACTAGTAGCTAGATACACCACAATCAGAACTATCCTTGCCTTGGCATCCAACATGAAGTGGAAGCTACATCAAATGGACGTGAAGACGACATTTCTAAATGACTTGATTGAAGAAGAGGTATATATCAAACAACCACAAGGGTTCAATATTAATGATCAAAAGACTCATGTATGTAGACTAAAGAAGGCATTGTATGGACTAAAGCAAGCACCCAGAGCATGGTATGGTAGGATCGATGGTTTTCTGATGAGCTTAGGATTTACTTAGAGTAAAGCAGATTCCAACCTCTACTAAAAGGTTGATGATGATGGAATTATGATTTTGTTAATATATGTAGATGATATGTTATTGACATGAGAAGATAAGCCTATTATCGAATGTAAGAAGAAGCTTGTTGTAGAGTTCGAAATGAAAGACCTTGGAATGATGCATTACTTTCTAGGTCTTGAAGTATGGTAACATCCAGATGAGATTTTCCTAAACCGAGGAAAATATACTGTAGAAATCTTAAAAAGATTTGGAATGTTAGATTGTAAAGCTATGAATACTTCGATGACAACAAGTTTGAAGCTATTGAATGACGATACTTCGGAAGCAGTTGATGTCACCTTATATAGACATATTATTGGTTCACTGATGTACTTAACCAATACAAGACCAGATATATGTTTTGTAGTAAACACCTACTTAACCAATACAAGACCAGATATATGTTTTGTAGTAAACACCTTAAGTCAGTATATGGTGAATCCTAAACACATTCACCTTATTAGGGCAAAACACGTGATGAGGTATCTAAAGGGAAATTTAGATTATGGGCTCAGATATGCATCTAGTGGTGAGATAAAATTACATAGATATGCAGATTCAGATTGGGGAGGAAGTGCCAAAGATAGAAAAAACACATCAGGATGTTGTTTTAATATGGAATTAGGCATGATCTCTTTGTTCAGTAGAAAGCATGCCAATATTTCACTTAGTACGACAGAGGCTGAATACATTGCAGCATGTTCAACATGTAGCGAAGCAGTATGGCTTCGAAAGATGTTAGCAAGAGTATTCGATGCAAAGATAGATGCTATTAATATCCTTTGTGATAATCAAAGTTGTATTAAGATGACGAAAATCCCGTGTTTCATGATAAGACAAAGCACATTGGAATCAGATATAATTTCATCCGAGATATGGTTTAGAAGGGAGCTGTGAAGCTCAAGTATGTTCCTACAAAAGAACAAGTAGTGGATATATTGACTAAGCCTTTGGCTCGTGTAAAGTTTGAATAATTTTGAGACAAGCTTGGTGTAGTCCAAAAGGACCTCTCTAGAAAGAGGGAGTGACAGTAGATGGATGGTGGATGTAGTGGTGAGTAACTCAGTCTAGAGGAGGGTAAGTCTGGCTAGGTTTGTTTGGCTCGAAAGGGTTAGTAAGCTAGACAAGGTTTGTTTGGTCCCCAGGGAGATCCATCTGTCTAACTGGGCTTATTTGGCTAGAAAGAGTTAGTAAGTTAGACAAAATGCCCAGATGGATCTGCCAGAGAACTCACTGTGATGCTGCTTCGAGACGTTGAAAGACAAGATGTATCCTCAATATTGTTATACTGTTGATTGTTGATGATGGTTATTGAGAAGATTGTTGCAGTATTGTTATACTATTGATTGTTGATTGATGATGATAGTTGTTGAGATGTTTGATGATTGGTGAGACGATTGTTGCAGTATTGATATACTGATGATTGCTGAGATGTTTTGTTCAGTATTGTTGTGATGTCTGTTTGCTTTAGTATTGATGATTAATCGGTTGATTGATTGAGTTAGTACAAGTGATGTCACACCAATGACTGTTGATGTATGTTACTTCAGTATTCCTATACTGATGATGTTATTGATGTTCCATCATCTCTATGCTGGTAATGCAGATGATGATCTAGCATTAGTTGTTGTTTGATTTTAGCACTAACAGGATAATGATAGTGTTGTTGATGTTGCTAGTATCCATGCACATATGTTGCAGATAATGAAGTTATTAGATGATGTCTTAGTATCCACATACTGATACCATAAGAAGATGATCCGATACTCATATAGTGACGAGATAGAAGATGATCCAACATTTATGCTATGATGAGATAGACGATGGTTCGATATTCACATACTGATGCTTCAAGAAGAAGACCCAGGAAGATGACACAGTATTCACATACTGATAGAAGAAGATGATTTAGTATTCCCATACTGATGCTATAGAAGATAATCCAAAAGATGATAAAAGATGTCCATGTATGTACGAAAGAAGAAGATAACAAAATATGATTAAGCTGAGATCGATGATGAAGATAAAAGATGATGTTCCAAAACTTCGTATAACATATAGAGTCTCACCAGACAGTTGTACAATTGTAGTAGCAGTTGTTGCTGTGATTGAATACCTTCCTAGTTAAGAGGGAGTGTTAAAATATTGTAACTTCGGAATATGTTCCAGATGTGTTGATTGTATTCCTCCTTCGGGGGATGAGTTTGGTCTTGTTAGTATCATTGAAAGAATCAATGTAAACCTTCGGATGGAAGTTGGGTCAATAGTACCAAAGTAATAAATCTTATTTGTGGTGTCCAGTTGGACAAGTGGGCCCAGTCAGTTAGAGAAGTCGGCCCTGTTAGGTTAGAGGTCAAGTCAACTGAAGAATATAAATAGGGAGGTGGTCCCCTTCATTTGTACTCATTCACTCAAGTTGTTTTGCAAGAGAGAGAAATATTAGTGTGCCAGAAAGAGAGAGACGCAGTTGTCTGGGTTTTACACTGCTCTGGTTGAGTTCTATACTAAGGAAGTTTTGCGGGGTTTTCTCCCTTGTGGTTTCCTCGAGGAAAATCTTTGTGTTCTTGTGTTCTTTTGTTTCTGTGCTTGTTTTTCTTTCAGTGATCTAATAGTGACTAATTGTTTTAAGATATCATCTAAGCAAATTAAGAAAATTCAACAAAACAAATTCTCACTTTTTACTCTTTTTAAGAGTCATCTTTATGTTTCTCTCACCTCTTTTAATATATTTTAAAAAAATGTGAATTGTTGTTTGGTGCTTCAACATTATTTGAGCACTGGTGCTCCAAAACCTAAAAAAAGAGCAATGGTGTGCCAAAACATAAAAAAGGAGCACTTGTGCACATATATCTAAAACATAAGCATAGGTGCACATATATCTAAAAAATGAGCATCGATGCATCCATACTAGAAGATGAGCACTAGTGCACCCATACCAAAAGTTGAGCACTTATGCGTCATTATCAAATAGGAGTATCAATGTTTTTTTTGGGGATATTGGCTCTTTGGTGCACATTCGTATTGAAGTGTTGATGCACGTAGACCAATGTGGAGCATCGATGTGTCTTTGCCATAGTGGAGCGCTTATGTATTTTTAACATGTTGTTTGTTTGGTGCACTTGTAGCCATGGAGCACCAATGGGTTTGATACCAAAAGCCACTAATGCGCATAATAGTTTAGGCGTACAAATACAAAAACCCGCTAAAACCTTCAGTTGATCGCCTCTGTTAGCAACCTTCGTTATAAACGGAGAAGGGAGAATTTTTTGGGAGGTTCCACAAAATCTCCGTTAGCATGTATTTTCCTTGTAGTGGCACACACACACACACACACAAATCTCTGCTAGAAGGTGTTTTCTTTATAGTGGCACACACAAACACAAATCTCCGCTAGAAGGTATTTTGATTATAGTGACACACACACAATGCCATCATAATGTGGAAATTCCCCCATAACCCCTAATGCTAAAAATGCTCACCCAACCTAATAACAAGTTCAAGAAACCTTCACTCAAATGGAACACACTTAACATCACCTGTTTAGGCAGTGGACTTTAAAATGTTCAATGACTTGACGAAACTATGAATAACCATGCCATCGATGAGTTTTTGATATATCCATGGGTAAACTTTCAATCTAAAATTACTACAACATGTTATAAGATGTAGGCTATTTGTATTAAAAATACAAAAAAAATACTAAGAATAGTAGGAATCACACTAAGTATAATCAATGGGAGCATTTTTGTTGTGCGTACATGTACGTTGTTATCAAGTATTAAAGTAGTAAGATTAAAAAAAATATTGGGTAAAAGGGAATGAATCCACCTAATGGTTTAATCAAAGGGTTTTCAATAGAATCCCCACCCATTTGAAAATGATTATATGAAAGTCCATTTTTAGCTTTGAAAATAGATCAAGAAGATAACATTTTTTCATGTTTTCAAAGATTGACTATTTATTAGTTCCCATTCAAACTGTGGCATGGGTTTGGACACAGTGGAAGCTCTAAGTTGTGGTATGGAATTTTGGTGATTTAAATTGACGCTCATATATATTGTTTTGTTAGAACTTGAATATTGAAAACATAGGTCTTGCTAATAAACAATTACGGCACTGTACAATCAATATGACACAAGAAGTAAATACAACTAAGGACACATACATACTTATCATTTTGCAGAACAATTTCCTCATTATAATAATTCCTATAGGAATAATAATGGATGCCAACTTCATGAAACTCTTAGTTGCTATCATTGCAACCTATGTAATGCCTCAACATCAACAACCACAAGACTATGCCTATGCCTCTTCTTCTTGATTGTGAACTTTGGTGCCCTCTTGATACATCACATAGCATGTGCACATGAGGGTGAAAAGTGCGCTTAAGGGTAATTATGAGGGGATTTCGTCGAAACATGGGGCAACATTGGCTGACTGAGGTCCTTTGACAGAAATTACGAAGAGTTCTTAACAACTGTAAAATTCTACACCAATCTCCAATTAAATTGTGACAATTTATTAAAATTTGAATTTAAGTTCATAAAATTTGATTTTAAGTTCATAACATTGTTTGGAGTCGTACTTCATTCAATGGATAGCTTCAAGCCATTGAAATTACATGTGGGCAAGAGGGGGGTTTTATCCCTATTATGTCATCAAAGTTGGGCTACATGGCCACTCCTCTTCTCTCCACATGCACATGCTAACCATCTATTCCACCCTCTCATTGTACTCTAAACGAATGACATGATCAATAGGACACAACTTTACTTAAGTCTCTGATGTCTAAACAAATCATCCATGTAGGAGTTATGGTAGCTTAACACTCTGCATACGTGAGTTATGGCAACAAATCAAGGTAGTGACATATTGCAAGTGGGAGTCATGGCACTTCCAAAATTTGCAAATAAAAACTACGACAACACATCAAAACACTTGTATGAGGATGATATTAGCCCACCACGTAAACTAATAGCACAACGATGAAGACAACATCATGCACTTTCTACCAATCAACAACCATATTAATGGTTTTTTGATAATTAAATTAAATACAAAATTACACTACTACATCATTTAAACCATGGTAAATTCAAAAGATTTAAATTTGAAATAACCAAATTAATACTTTGCCACTACTATATATAGCCATGCTATGTAGAGAGAATACAATAGAATAGACTAAATATTCCACTAATTAGGTGTAATAAAGTGATTTTGAAAAAAATCTGATCAAAATTTTTCAAAATTTAAGATATAACTATCAAGTTCTAAAATTTTAAATGCTTGAAAATGTATAAAAATTCTAAATCCATTTCTACCATTAAAATCTCAATTAAAACAAATCATCAATTTTTATTTTTTTTCGATGTGGTTCACGCCCCGACGGGCTACGTCCACGGAAATAAATCAGGCGGGCCCACCCGAAGGGGCCTCACACCTTCGGCACACTTTATGCCTAACCCCGAGGACGTCAATAAGAGTTGAACCCATGACCTCTATATCAAGAGGCCTAGCAACGGGTGCTCAACCGATTGAGCTAACTCTTGGGGCTTCAATTTTTGGGGCTTCAATTTTTTTATTTTAAGACAAATACCATAACCATCACCAATTCATTACCATACCGACACAACAATTACCATATCTCCACTTTTCCTACATTTACTTTTTTCTTACAGCCGCATTTGTTACTTGCTGACGTCAGACTGCGCTTACGTGGCAGCTGTCCCCTCTGTGATATACGCATCACTGACTCCGAAGCTAAGAAGGGGATTTCGACTCCAGCAGCAAGGTCCAGGTTTCGAAACCTCTCAAATCCATTCGTCCGGACGGCCATTCACGTTGCCATAACCTGAAGCTCTGAGGCGATCTTAGATCTCGTCCAAAATTGAAATAAAAAAGGTCCGTTCGGACGCAAATGAGAGGGCAGAGGATCTCGAAACCTTGATGCGACGAGTAAATTCCAGCTCCCTGCGGTCAATTGCAGAAGCAATGGACTTTCCAAAGCTACAGCCACGCACGGCTTCCTCCGTCTTCCTCCCGCCACACAAGACCCAGCTTCCGCCCCGCTTGTATTCATTATCGCATCCCTCTTCTTTAAATTTAAAGCAGGCTTCTTCCGGCCGGGGAAATTCGTGGGCGATATTAGGGGTTTTGATTATTCTCTGCGTGTTATTCTATGTATTATCAATTGCCAGGGGATTCCTTTTCTCCACGGGGAGGACCGGGGGCTACGGGATCACCATCGACGCGGGCAGTACGGGGTCGAGGATTTATGTGTTCGAGTACGTGAATGCAGGGCGGATTCCGCAGGTGACTTTTACCGGAAAAGATGCGCCTTCGCTTAAGACGAAGCCTGGGCTTTCGACCTTTGCTTCGAGGCCGGAGAAGGCAGGGGATTCGCTGCTGGACCTCTTGAATTTTGCCAGGCAGAAGGTTCCGGAGAGTCACAGGGGTGGTACAAAGATACATTTGATGGCCACGGCGGGACTGAGAAGGCTGGACCTGGACACTCAGGAAAGAATTATGGAGTCTTGCAGGAGGGTTCTTAGGTTCTCGGGGTTTCGATTTCGGGACGATTGGGCGTCTGTCATTACAGGTATTTAAAATGGAAATGTGTAAATTTATTTACAATCGTATTTGAGCTCTGCTCTTAATAATATTTTCTTTCGCTTCTGGTTCTTAAACTTGAAATCTTGTTTAGTTATCAGTTATTTATTTCTTTAAATTATAAATTTTGCAATGCCCTGCTTACAATGGTACCCTCATTGTACAAAGAATCAACAATGGTACCCTCATTGTACAAAGAATCAACGAGAAACTTATGTGGCCATAATCACTGGCATCCGATAATTACATCGATAGGTGTTTATATCCTAGAATTTGTGGTGGAGTAGCTTTTGTGCTTTTCCTACATTGCACGATGATGATGCTTTTTCTACATTGCTCAATGATGGTACAAGTGTACTGTCCAGAATGATTTTATAGCAGTTGTTCCAAATTCGAAATAAACAATTATAAAAAAAAAATATAAAAAATAACTGATAGCTATGCATGGATAACTATTAGCTGATGCATGAATAACTGGTATCCTATGCATGGATAAGGGGCACTTTGTACAATACTTGACTTGTGACCTATATATGTTCATTGGTCAGAAGATAAGTGGCTGTGCTAGTTTATATGTAGGGTGGCTTTACGCTAGCTGTAAAGCTAATGAATTATTTAAATTATTAATGATAAGTGGGCATTTTAAAATTGGAATTGGATTCTTAAAATACGTGGCAATGCAATTCAAAAGCTGTCCAATTGTGTCAATGCTAGGCTTTGAAGGTGGCTTTTATTTATAACGCATGGAGCATTTTCATTTATACAAGGGCTGCCTCAATTGCTGAATTCATAAAGCCCTACTCGCATATCTAGAGTATAGATGAAAATTTAAAGCTAAGGCTACTGACTATATATAAAAAACTGCTTATTGCTGGCTTATACGCTAAACTGGAGAATAATAAAAGAACATACTTAAAAGCGTTATGCAAATATCTTTATTCTTCATACGGAAAAAAATTGGGAATGGCAATAATACTGCTACTAAAGCATCTGACCAGGGAAATCTTTATGATCTGTGTGCTGTTTGGCCTTTTCAACTTCTCCCATTTCTTCAATACTAACACCATCCTTGATTTTGGTGTCATGCCTTGTGGGCCCTCTTTGGTTCATGGTTGTTTTTTTCTAAGGAATAACCTTGCGGAAAACCCTTTGAATACCTCCCCTGGCTCGCATTCGTTATTTATTTGATGTTCATAATAATTGCAACTCCCTATGTTGGGATTTCATTCCACCCTAATACTCTGTTTCCTCACTCCTCAGCTAGTCCAGTTTGCAAGAAATGGTGATTTCCAAAATCTCAATAGATTCAATACTGTCCTTTGGTAGTTTGGTGTTCTTCTTAGCTTCTTTTAACATCTCATCCACTACATCCCAATTTTTTTTGTAGAGCATCCCAATTTTTTTTATAGAGCACCATGCAAGGTCTACAAAGAGTCCTGCTACTTGGCAATGGCTACTCTCATCAATATGAATTTATCAATAACCTTGTGGATATCACTAGTGGTTCTATTTCTTATTTTAGCTTGTTGGCAGCCACACTCACACTAGGTCTTCTTACCTTAAGGGCAAGATGGATATCCTATTTTTTCCTTTGATATCGTTTGTACACATTTTTTGAGGTGTTTAGGTTTATCTTCAGGGCAAGATGGAGATCTAATTTTTTCCTTGGTATCCATTTCTACACTTTTTTTGAGGTGTTTTTAGGGTTGGAGATTCTGGCTTTATAGGACATCTAATCACATCAAAGATTTGTTTCTTGGGTTACAATGATTTCTCTAATATATTTGAATGAGTTTGCCAAGTTCACGCGAATCTGACTCAATCGTTTAGCCTCTCTCCCTAGAGATATCTACATTGTAGTTTGCTACTTCTCCCCAGTCTCATCTCAATTTGCTATTCATAATGATTGCGACAGAAATCCATACCTAGCTTTGTACTCTAGCATCATTCATTTCTTAGTGGTGGGGGTGGTCATTTTATTGGGTGAATTTAATGCCCACATCAGAGCTCTTTAGATTCCTCTCCACGATTGTTCAGAGGTTGTGCTCTACGCATGGGAGATAAATCCAGATTTATTGGGACTTCATCAGTCATCTGGTGATGCTTTAGGACCTAGTATAGGGTATGGTAGGAACCTCTTGTAGCCACCTTGTAGCTTGGAGAATCCTACGAGCAATTGATCCTTAATGAACACCCTTGATTCTTGGATTCTCGCTTCTTCACTTGTTTACCTCATGGTGGAGGTGTGAATGTGGTGGACTATGTCCTCTCCAATAAGGACCTACTCTCCTTCATTCGTCATTTCTCGGTAACCCCCATCCCCATGGCCAACCATGCTCCTCTCTTTCTCCCTTTAGGTTGACTACACCCCCTTGTGATCCCTTCTCCTTCAAGCCCACCTTAGACCACTATCCTCTTTGATGAGGGGGACCTTGAGACCTTCACTTCCCATGCTCCTCTCTTTCTCTCTTTAGGTTGACTACACCCCCTTGTGATCCCTTCTTCAAGCCCACTTCAGACCACTATCCTCTTTGATGAGGGGGACCTTCAGACCTTCACTTCCCACCTCCACTAGATGCTCCCATTCGAAGCTCGTTTCTCATCCCTTGACTCTGTGTTTTCCAAATACACATGTCTTTCATCCACCATATGGGAAGCCATACTTAAAACCTACCCCACTCCACTCGGTCCACCTCTGCTTCCCCTTAACTTGGGTCCTGCCCCATGAGTCAATGGTATGACAAGGATTGAAAGACTCTACAACCAACTTCGTCACGCTTTCACTCACGATCACCCATCCTACCTTGATCTTAAGGCTACCCGTTGACGTATCCTCCATTGCAAGAAACGTCTCTTCATCTCACAAAGGAGATGGGAGTTGAGGGTGTCCTCATCCGTGACCCCCAAAACTTCTAGTGGACCCATCTTTTCTTGCCACTCCCATCTCTTCCTCGATCTTGATCCAAAATCCATGTTTTCCAATACCTTTTCCCTCTATGGTGTCTTAGGGCAACCCCTAATCTGGGTTACCCCCCCACCCCTCTTACTCTTTCTACTTATTCTCTTATTGAGATATTTGGGTGGCAGTTTGGGTGATGAATACCAACAAAGCAACATATGAGGGAGAATTCCAGGTAGAACTTTTCAAGCACAGTCTCCATGCCCTGTATTGTCACTTGAATGATTTGTTCAACCATGTGGTCAATACAGGTTTTCCATATCCTTGGTCACAACATATTTTTCACTTGATCCACAAATCGGGCTTTAGTGATCCCAATAACTACAAAACGATCATGATTGGCCACAGTTTATCAAACCTTATGCTATGATCCTCCATATGAAACTTTTTGGGGACCTTGAGCAGTGACAACATAGAGTTACTATTGATCACACTCTTACACTTCGAGCCATCCTTGAGGAGGTGCGACATTGCTGTTTAAAAGTCTACCGCTGCTTTCTAGACTTTCGGAAAGCATTCGACTTAGTTCCAAGAAAGGAATTGTTCCAAAGCTATGTTGCAGGAAACGCCTAGGTAACAGGTGTACTCGTCTCGAAAACATCTTGAAATGCCAAAACCGGTACGAAACTCCACCGAAACACCAATGGTTGTATTGTATGGCGTTTCGTGATTGTTAAACGCTATATGGTACATTCGTCGACGTTTCGATGGAGTTTCAACCTTGTATGAGTGGCATATCAATGTCAATTCTTCCTTTTGTGGGCCCGTACAGGCGACCAAGAGGGCCGTGGGTCCCTCAAATGGGATCGATGATATAAACATGGTGTTCCTTCTAAACAAGGTTTTAAAACTCAGAACTAGGTGTTGAACCGATTGAGGGTCAACTCGGACTGGAACCGAAACTAGTAATGAATTAGAGCGGTTTGATTTCAATGAAGTGGGCTATTAAATAATACAAAAAAATTACAATTTTAATAACAAAAATTAAATTTAACATTCCAAAATATGATTTCAAGCCATTAGATGATTAGAGACATAATATACAAAGTCTGCTCATATATATATATATATATGGTATACTTTCCAAAGCATGTGAGCTAGGCATGTCATGAAATTCACTATTAATTGTTTATGAATCTACACTTAATGCTGAGAAGTTGCCTACTAACCTAACATGCTTCTTTCATAGTCAAGGGAAATATATAAGAACTGGAGGTAGGAATCAACATAGATGATACATCTATCACTAATACATTCTAATTGAATGCATACCAACATATGGTTACATTTTCTTTCTCACGGAGTTTGGATACTCAAATTATTCATTGAACTGGCTCTCTTGAATTATGATGGTTAACGATAATGCTTTAAAATATAGATACAAGATTTGGATTAGGTGACTACCAAGCAAAGAGCCATATAAACTACTGGGTGTAAGTATGCATATAATCTTTGATAACTCCTAATGATAATTTTTATTGACAATTAGTAAAGCTGCAATCAGTGTCAAAGGGTAACTTGAGTGTCAAGTTACTACTCACCACAAAGGTAATCGATGTTATGAACTTATGAGTGAAATGGGAGGGAGGGGGGCCTCTTTTATAGCCTTAGCATGCATTTTAGGGTTAATTATTTAGTTTTTATTTTATTTTATATAAAAATCAAATTCTAAATGTTTTTTTTGACCCTAGGGAGGCATTTCCTAGCTGCCCGGTCGGTTAGTTACAACCCCGACTAGCTAATACCAGCTCATATCTCGGGCTGGCCGGTTCGGTTTTTGGCCCGGTTCAAACAACCCAGGGTGTTGGTCGGTCAGACTAGCTGGTTCCGGTTCCTGTTCCGGTTTGGGCGGTTTTTAAAACACAACTTCTAAAATGTCATTTATGTGTGTCATTATTTTTTTCTTGCAAGATAATGTGTTATATATATGGCGTTTCCCTTGACGTTTCCATTTTTGGAGGGTTGCATTTCCTGTCATCCTTGTTTCGAAAACTTCAAGGCGTTTCCCCGTTTCATGCAACCAAGTTCCAAAGGCTCAGAGACATTGGCATTTTCGAGACCCTATCGACCACCATCATGGGCTTCTATGAGATTGTTCTTGGTCATCTTTGCACAACTCATGGTATCAAACTTTATAAAGAGTACCATTGGGGTCAAATAGGGGTGCCCCTTGCCCCCCACTTTATTTGGGTTCTAATTAGATAAGTTGGAGTCCTTCCTACATGAGCATGTCTAGGATGATGATGGGTGCCTTCTCTCCTAGGCCTTGATTTCTATTTTGCTGACGATGTGGTCCTCTTGGCCTCTTCTCAATAGGGGTTGTGAAGACAATTGGATGCTTTAGCCCTTTTTTGTGATCTTCATTAGTTGATGGTTAACATGGGTAAAACCAAGGTCACGATCTTCAGTGGGTTGAAGAAGACACTCTTGGATCACCATTTCTTTTTCAAAAAGAAGAAAATTGAGATCACCAACACTTATACTTGTGTTGAAAGATAACTCTGATGGTCCTCACTCATATTTTTTGGTGTGGGTGTGATGAGGAGGACTTAGACTTTGTCCTTGTAAATTTATGTAATAAGTGAATGTTATATAAATAAAGTGATGTTTTGTACTTTATAGAATGGGTCTCACTTAAGTGATTATTTAATAATTAAAGTGAATTAATTATTAAATGTGAGTGCATTAAATGATGGCCCTTGATTTTGTAAAAGAATCTCAACCCTAGATTAGGTGGTTAAGATAAGTAGTTACAAAATTAAAGTATAAAATAAAAGGAGAGAGGACAAATGACACACACCATTAATGAAGAGAGAGGAAGAAGAGAAGCGAAGAGAGAGAAGAGATACCCTAGATTAGTGACACGATTCTTAAGGCAAGGAGCATCAACACACTTTCCAAGGCAACCAGAAGGACCATACAACAACAGTATGATAGAGGCCATACAATGGCACGCGTGGGCACATTTCCCAAGGCAGTGCTGTCATATTTATTGCAGATTGACAGGACATACAACAACATTGATTTTTGGCACGTGTGCACTCTTTTCGAGGCAAAAAAGTACAACAGAAAAGTACAGTCGTACAATACGTGTGGGGGCCATACAACAGGTCGTACAAGTGTTATTGGGCATGAATTTTGAGGTATATGTTTGCTGCTCCAGTTTGGTGTAATTTTGTCAGTCAGGGTTGAAGAAATTAGTTCATGTGTTGATGGAAAAATTAATGAGTATTCATCTTACTAAAATTTTCTTCTTCTAGGCTTTTCCTCGGAGTTGGGGTTTTGCCCGATCTTTTGACCAAAAATATCTGTGTCTTATGTGTTTGATTGATACTTCAGTGTTTAAGAAGATCTTGAAGTGGTGGTTTTTATTTTAAATTTATTAGTACAATTTTAATTAAAAACCCTAGATATTCAAGTGTTTGACAGAATGTGTGAATGGAAGTTTTCATATTAATGTCAATTATTTACTTCAGCTTGGGGGTATAGTTCACATTACCTCATTTTAGTTTGTGGCATGTTATTTAGCCTTGAGTGAACTAGGGCTAAGGATCCTTAGCCCTTCTCGAGAGACAATGTTTTTGGAACCATTTCAAGGACATATCATTGAAGATGTTTCTCATGGACACCCTTATCCAATTCACATTTCTCTACGGTTTAGAGGTTTGGGGCCTTGTTTACTAGAGTCTGACTGGGCCTCAACAGATAGAGTGTAGATCCTACCCCTTTGTTGCATCATCAAATGCAAGTAGACAGTCCTTTAACCCATCATACTTGTAGAGTTTTGTGCCTGGCCCTTTCGACTTGAGATCATATTCAACCTTTTCTCATTTCTACATTGCATTTGGAGCTTTATTAAACTTGGAAAAGGGATGGGACCAATATCCATACTTTGCATACTATTCATGGGCATCCATTGCCTCAACCAACCCTTCTGGCTTGTTAGAATGATTTGCTACACCAAATAGTTGAAAATAAGTCTGAAAATCAGTAGTTAGAATTGTGAAATTTGTAGAAGCAAATGCCTAAATGTCACTCGCAAAAAATCCTCTTTGTTTGGGTTGGTGCTTTCCAGCCTTCGGGGGGGGGGTGTCTTTTAGTCTTTTCCAAGTTGTCCTAAAACCTGGAATTTGCAATAAAAGATAGCGAACGAGGAAAAATGTGTTTGCTTGCTCTTAGGGGGCCAAAAAGATCATGAAAAATAATATAAAACGATGTTGCAAAATCCCTTTCAAGTTAGCTCAATAAAATGTGAAAAATAAAGATAGACAGACGCTTCTAAATGGCAGATTTGCCCAAGTAAAAGGCTAAGAACTTCCATGCATTTGCACAATAAATAATCAAAATACCAACAAGCTTTGAGAGCTCAACATAAGCATAACAAAAGTTCATTTAGTATCATTAAAAGGTTGATTGCGCTAAAGAGAAGCTCAAAAGCGATACAATGATGTTCCTTGCACAAATGTCTGGAAGCTAGAAAGAAGAGAAGAAATTTGCGGAAGAGAATGAGCTCTTGTTGAAAAAGATCTGACCTCAAATGCTTATGCGCTTCCTCCATTAAAAGGATGAAGAATGTTTTAGGTTAAGAGGGAGGGCGCATTAGGTTAGAGAGAGAGGCGCACTTGTCATGCAAAGAGGGAGATTCTTCAAGTTATACTTCAATGAAGTGAATGAAACCCATGCGCACTGAGGTGAAGTGCTCCTCACTACAATCTTCTTAAGGGGTGCATTAGTTAACTGATCCAAGCATTGGTTTAACTCATACTGATGCCAACTTACTCATGCTATCCATGCATGCACTTTAAATCACTCAAGTGGCTTATGTATGCGCTCCAATAGCTTCAGCGATCCATGCATGCACCCTAGATCACTCAAGTGGCTCTTGCATGCACTCCAATAGCTCCAGTGATCCGTGTATGTGCCTTGTCAACTGAAGTAAATCCATCCATGTGCTCCTGAAGACTCAAGTGATCCATGCATGCATTGCAGTTAAGTGCTACTTTCTCCTCAAAGCTATGCATGTCTATGCATGTGCTAGATATTGACATGCAAAGTGATGCATGTCCGTGCATATGCCATGCAACGTCATGCAAGTCAAAACCCTAATTGAAAAATTGAAGTATCTTGCATGTTGCCTGGAAAAGTCTCATTGAAATCTTGAGCTCGCAAGGATGCAAAAAGTGTGATCATCTTTCATGCATACCTTCGAACCTTGTCTCCTAAAAAAGGACAACTTCCTAAAAAATAGGAATCTTCCCATAATTGATGAAACTTGTGAAATATCTGTTTCTGTACCAAGGAAACATAAATGTACCAATCATATACCTGAACTTAATGGCAACCAACTTTGGCTCTAACAAACTGTTTCTGGAGATGCTTTCCAAATGCCATCTTAGTGGAATGTGCCCTTAACCCATCCATATTGTGTATGGAGCAAATCTAGGGGTTAACAATGGCAACTCAAAGGGATGAGATCCCCCTGGGGGATGTCGAGAATCCCACGAATCTTTGTATCTTTGGATTATCAAATAATGATGCTTGTACCATGGGCTATGGAGTCCGTGACCCTCTTTTGATGAAGAAATGATAATGTCCATCTTCAACTGCAACCCGCAAATAAGCATGTTTCCCCTTGTTGGAAAAATGAACTAAAGTTGACATGCAAGGAAAAACCACATGGTCAAATGTTAATAATGTAAACACTTGCCAGGCACGAGGATAGCCACCAATAAGGCTAATGGGTTCCAAAGTACAAGTACAACTCGTTAGTGTGAACGGTGTTCTAAAGATGAAAACCGAATAGGCTCACCCAATCAGGACCTAATGATGATCATCAATGTTAGGTGCAAGATGGTCACCAATGAGGCTTATGACCACCAAGGTGCTCTAGCTTCTGGATCACTCCCTAGATGAAGTGTTAAAGTTGATGAGAAATAACTTGTTGAGAGGAAGACAATGATGAAAAACTCTCCCTCAACATGAAGCAAAGACATAGGTAGTACAATTATGTGGTGCCATATCCCTAACTGTTGGATGAGGAGCCGACTCTAGAGACATGTCTCAAATGAAAAGACTGAAAAGACAAACAATGAGATGATTCAAGACTCTTCCTATTGTCTCTTCAACTCTACCCATTCTAATAGACTAAATGCTTCACAAGGGCAAGGGAAGCCATCCTCATCCAGACTTGACCTAGTCAAAAGTACAAAATATTGCTAAAGGTACAAAAGTTTGACTCAATATCGACAATGGACAACAATAACATAAATGCAAAGTGAGCCTAAAAACTAACAGACCAACCTCATTGAGGCACTTATTTAGCAAGGAAAACAAGGCTAAACTGTTGATATAAACATGGGAAATCAACGACCACTTTCTAGGACTGAATTAGGAATTGTAAGACTAATCTAAAAATGGCATGATCAAACTATTACGCAAAAACCATAAAATGTGTCTAAAATTATTCCTCTTTTTTCTTTACGTGGGCATGGTGGCCCTTTTTTCAGACAGTTTGTCACAACTGACATGATCAATCAATATACGCAAATGACCATGGTGGTCCTTATTTCAGACTGTTTGTCACAATTGACATGATCAATCAATATACTCAAATGACCATGGTGGTCCTTATTTTAGACTGTTTGTCACAACTGACATGATCAATCAATATACTCAAATGACCAATGTAACCATGCATTTAGGTGATTAATGATGCGGGAAAAATCAACATATTCAACTCTCCTGTGCAACCAATCATGCAGTCTTTGGAGACAAAAATATGCACTTATTGCATCTTTCAATTGAAACTAGGGACATGGGTCGACAATAGTGATCAAGAAGAAAACGAAAAAGCCAAATCTTTTAAAATCTGCTTCTTGAAACATCTCTATCATCCTGGACTCAATTGGGTCACGGCTCATTCTGATACTCAACCAATGATCCCTCAGAGGATCTTCCTGAAAAACAAAATCTATTTGTGGGATCATAGGCAAACTGTGAGGAAGATCTTCTGGTAGATCAAAAAGTTGGTCCTCATGCTTCAATGGTACCCTAAGTCACTTGGATCGAATTCACGTTTGAGTTCTGTTGCCGCCTAATTCGCACCTCAGCTAACGTGGCAGAAATCTTCAAGCCACTGGGTGCGACCTTGGGGGCAAGCTCGAGCCAAGTGCTGTCACTTGATACTTAGCTCCTCCGTCTAGGCCAACTCCTACGAAGCCAAGGGGGGTGGACCCTAATGAAAAGTAAAATCTAGGGTTTTTACTCTAGGAGAGAAATAATTAATTCTAGGAGTTTTAAAATGAAATGGATGAAATTAAAGATTACCAATCACTGCCAACAAGATTAACCTTAGCAACACTTTAACCCAAATTAGATACACAATACTCAATGACACATTGCGAGATTAACTTATGCAAAAAGAACAGAATAGACCAGTGCCGAACTGAAAAAGAGTGCTTGTGAATGTGGGTTGCTAGTGTAGTCTCAGTGAAAGTATTGCAGTGTCCCAGTTGGTAAATTTTAGATTATTCAGTGAATTGATTAAGGAATGGGTAAATTGTGGGTTTGGCCCAACAAGTCAAGTCCCTTCGAACTGAGTGCTAAAGCGGTAATACCAAGTGTCCAACGGGGCGAGGATGAACCTGCTTGGAGTAGCCCCCTGACTCTGTAGTGATTACCCTTTGCAACCTCCCGAGTTCTCGAGAAAATCACTTGTGTGGATTTTCTTATTAAATCTAGTAACTCATCCCTTTTTGATACAGCCAACTGATCAGACAAGCTGCAGTGGTGTAGAGCATACGTGGAAGGAGTCTTGGTTTATTTTATTAGAGACGTAATAGCGAGTTGCTTAGACGACGATCGAAGAGTCTTTTTCACCTTTCGGGTACTCGGGAAAGCAACGGTCGGATTGATTTAAATGTAGCAGTGCAAATAAAAAATTGAAGCTTTTTTAATTACTACACTGCTCAAATCTTTTCCCTTATGGTACTTCGGTATAGCGTAGTGGGTAAGTATTCAGATTACTCTTGCAAAACTTAAATAAAACATGAAATAGATAAAGAAAAACAACTATGCTAACAACATATAAAGAAGACATAGAAATGACACCAACACAAATCCCCCTAGTGGGGATGGGGACAGGGCTCTAATGAGCCTACTCAAACTTTATTTTGCTTTTACAATGGTGCGGAAGAAAGTGTACTTTGGTCCTCAAATTGGAATCCAAAGGCTTACAACTTATTGGAAAAAATTATTTTTATGCGAGGGGAGCTCCATTTGTCTTCTTTTTACTTGATTTTGCGAAAATTCGCCAGAGTTTCCTCCTCTTTTATCGTAAACCTTCAAAAAACAGCCAACAAACATTAATAGAATATGCCCAAAAACACTTTAAGAGTGCTTTGGGAAAACTACCAAAGTCTGCCAAAAAAATTCTAAGTAAAAAGCTGAAATGAACTAAGTAGAAGCAACTGAAAAAATGAGCTAGAAAGCTATTTTTTTAGGGTCTTTGTTTGTTTCGTAAGAAAAACAAACAAATTAGAGCACCAATCTTACTAATCAAGACTTTTAATTTTGTAAATGCAGATGACTTGAAGCAAGAAGAACTCGATAATGTAGATCTATACTAGAAAATTATTATTTTTTCAACTTTAGCTAGATTTAATCATGAAAAGTAATTACGATCTATGTATGAGAATGAACTTAAATCCTTAGATTTGCAACTGCTTTTCGAATAAAGGACAAATATTTTTTTAAACAAATTTGAGAAGGAGAAAGGGGAAGTTTAGAGAACAAGATGATCCTTGAGGCTTTGATTGTGGGGCACCGAGGGACTTTATCTGTAAACAAAAAAAATGTCAGAATGAGAAAGATCAAACAAGATCCTCTCTATCTTCAGCTAAGATGACCTGCACTTCACACAACTCAACAAACAAGATCAACTCCAACAGCATATACACTTAGAGATAAAAATATGAAAATGTCCATAAACAAATGAAAATATTCAATTTCACATCTCTACACATTCATATTGAATAAAATGAAGTAGTAAACAAACAACTTTATTCACCTTGTAAAACTGATACCAGTCCTTCAGGCAAGCTAGATCTGGAAATTGGAAGCAAAATGGATCCGACAAGTATTATCTCAACAAAGCACAATGATAATACATCCACTCACAAAGCACCACATAAGTAGACCTCCAAAGTCTCTTTTATTTCTCAGATAAACAATGATTACATTCAACAAAGCTCTTCCCAGTACATTCCAACTGGTTTGAATGAGGAGAGCAAAGCTTTATTTATAGCAAATACAAGCCCAGGGGGGCACCACCAAAACTGGCAGAAGAAGTAATAGTTTAGCTAAGTGAAGCTGAGTTGAACTGAATCAATCAGCAAAATCGGTGGGCTGATTCTTTAGTTTAATTGAATAGTTAGGATGGAGGAGGTGCCGCCTCAAATGAGGTAGGCGACCTCACTCCAACTCCCAAAGGCCAACTCACCAAACCAAATCGCATGCCATGATCTCCTTCACGCGATTGTACGGCTATATTATGACGTGAGTTCCAATATGTTGATTCGGTTGTTTTAATAAAACAACAAACAAAGCATGGTAAATCACTTCATAAGCCACAATTCCAAATGTGACGTGGATAGGAGGGGTCCACACCTTCCAACTATCGCAAGGCATTAAGTGTAGCGTGAGCTCCTCCCATGGTGGGTTGACATCACTTCAAATGAGACATTCACTACCTTATGCGCCTCCACTATCCAAAGTTTGAAATATGATAATTCAAACTTGGTTTAATCCAAGGTAACATTCAAACATGAAAGGGGTCCATGCGTTCATGCTGGCTCAACCTCCATACTACTCTCGCGACTTCCTCATAAACATGGCGTCACCATCCTTTAATCATTCGCTTTAAACTCCAACCAAAGTTTAACATGAGATGTCACATTTAGATAATGAGTGACATCACCGCCATTTAATAAACCAAAGTATGGCCCACACTTGTTTTGAACTATTCGAGAGATTTTACACTATGGTTAACAAAAGGTAATGAAATATGGTTTTAAAGGGACGCTTCTTCCTTAAGAAGAACTCTCCCACATGGGACCACCATGCCACATCATCTTTTAACCATTAAAATAATCACTTTTTTGACTTATGCCAAAATGATGCTTTTTTAGCATCTAAAAGACTAAATGTCAATCTGATGCTCTCTTAGCCAAATAATGCTTTACGGGATGCTCCGGCTGCCCGACTGATGTAGAAAGTGGTCCGCAAGTTGACTTTCACTTTCCGCAATGCGGATTGTGGATTGTGGAAGGTCTTTATATTCGTTATATTTTGGCCCTGTTTCCGCTTCCGCAATGCAAATTGTGGGTTGCGGAAACACTTGAATTCCTTATATATTTTTAGGCTTCCGTAGGCCTTTCGACGCCAAGGTTTTCACCTGCCTTCTTTGTGTTTTTCTTGGCAAGACCAAGGGGTTTCCAACCCTTGATGGACTCATGGCTTTAGTCGAATGACTTACTTAGGCCAGCTTAGGCTTAGGTACTTTAAGGTGGTGTTCATTGGCCAGTTCCTAAGAAATTCAGTAGCCAAGCTCCCCTTCACAGTTTCCCCCCTCCTTAGGAGTTTAAGGTATTATACAGGGGGTTCACTAAATAGGAAAAGGGCTAGACCCAGGAGAGTACATTGGCTTTCCTGCCAGGGGTCCCTTAGACTGGCTTTAACAAAGAATCCTAAAACATCCTAGTAACTCTTTACAGAAACAACATTATCCCATTTGAGCAACCATATTACCAAGTACTCATCACAGCCATTCAAAACAGAGTATGAGTATACATCAGCTCAAAGCAACATTTTCATCAATAAACCTGAAACTGGTATTTATCATTTCATTAACATTGGACACATATTAACACATATACAGACATACCTTGAGCTCAATAGTTTTGCAGAAAACAAACCCAGTAGTGGAACTTGTTTGTAACGTGAGCCACAATGAAAGGGGAACAACCACGTTCCACCCAACCGTAGATTAGGCACAGATCTACTCTGTCCTCAATCACCCCCGAGCTAAACTATGCGTGCCAAGAGCAGAGACAACTAACCTCAGTTCAATTTTCTAGGAAAAAATCACTTGCCTAACATAGAGTGCTCACGCAGCAAGTATTTCTCTCAATTGTTGCCTAACACAAAGTGCTCACACAAACAAGAGTTCATTCTTTCCCAGCATACTCAATAGCGTCCTGCCTCCTTGCATATGCTTTCTTATAGTTTGGTTGCCTAGGTCTTACTTTGCAGCTATAGTTCATTCCCCAAGGAATCCCTGTCAACCACTGCGTTCCTGATTTCTCCAGGGTTTGTCTGATCTGATTTTGCAGCTACGGTCCATTCACCATTGAATCCCTGTCAACCACTACGCCCTGATTCCTCCAGGGCCTGTCCGACGCCATTAAGGCGTTTCGGTGCCTGATGTACTTCCCTGAGGTTTACTGCTCTACGTCCCCCTACTCTTGCACGCATAGTCTCCTCTTTAATGTGGCTGTCCCTTTTAGTCATAATTTCATTAAAGGCAAAAGTGTAGCGGTTACAACTGTCCTCCAGGGACCGTTTGGGAAGATTCCTCAATCAACCAAACTCATCAAAAACATAGTCCAGATTTAACATTACAATTAATCTTTATAAATCGGGGGATATTACACTCTTGCCGCCTGCAACTGAGAGAATTTGATGACCCAATGTCTTAAATTTTCGCCTTCTTCAGTCCACAAACTTTGTTTTTAATGCTCGACATAAATTGAAGGCGTGGAGACTCATCTTCATTGCAAGGTTTGCAATCACTCAAACCTTCACTATTGATTGGTATTGATTTAATGTTGTACTGTTCCCTTTTTGCTAGGAAATCTGTGTATTCTTGAGGTTCTCCCCAACGATGCATGGTATTGTTTCAAAGGTTAGCTTTGAATCAATGCCTACCTTAAACCCTGAAAGCACTAGAATTCTCTCACATCTCCACACAAGTTTTTTGAAAAGATTTTCATAACCACATCCTCATTGTTGTTGTAGTAGCTGCTTGAGGCACATTCTCAAACGTCATCTCCAGTAAAGAACACAAGTCAGCCCAGAAGAAGATTCCAGAAATCAAGTCGGCCTTAGTGAAGAAGACAAGTCAGCCCCAAACAAAAAAAATTAAAAGTGCCTGCAACACAACTTATAAATAGAAGGTGCCTCACTTCATTTTCATATCAAGCATTCAAACAAGTTTGCTCAAGGGGAGAGAGAAGATCGCTACAACTAGTGGAAGATTGTTTTGGGGTTATCCATTCTTGGACACGTTTCTCCGTGTTCTTTGGGTTTAAGCTACTATAATCTGGATGTACATCTATCTTTGAACAATTTATCTCTATTGGAAGGTGCGAGCTCGAGGGAGATAATATTTTGTCATGGTCAAACGAGCTCCACTCTTTGTTTTTGTGCTTTGTCATTCATTTAGTGATCCTATTATTGTTTGTGTTGCTGTCTTTATAATTTCTAACATGGTATCAGAGCGGTGCTAAAGAAGTCATTGCCGGAAACTAGGGCTCGACAGTTTGGGGTGATTCCAACCTCAGTTCATCTTGAAAAGAGTATAGAGCAACTTACCCTCTTAGGGCACATCTTTTTGTGGAGGCCAAATCCAGTTTGGTGGATTTTCAATTTTTGACCAGTTACTGATGGGGTCGAGACCTATGGCTTCTTGGATCTAGCCTTTCAGCCCATAGTTTTTGCTTGATCTTACCTTGATCCAACTTGCCTCAGTAGGGCGCATCCATCTATGGCTTCAATTTTACAAATCTCCATACTTCATCTTTGACCTAGCTCCTGCTAGGGTTTGTGAAGTTGTTCTTCAGGTTGCAGTCAAGAGATCAACATGAAGGGTGGACTTACACTTGACGGGGTTTCCAAGTCTAAGCTTTCCATGAAGAGTGTTGATGAAGAAGTCATAGAATTTCTTTTCATCTTAGCGCTCTCAGGTATGTTTTCCACCCCTAGTGACACTTGGCCGAAAGATTGTCATGCATCTAGACATATGACAAGCTAAAAGGAGAATCTTTCAGACTTGATTAAGGAAGAGTCTCATCTTCGAGTGGTACTTGAAGATGATGCGAGATATACTGTGAAGGGAACAAGGGCTACCTCTCTCCAGTTAGAGTCTGGTGATACACTACATTTGAATGATGTACTATATGTACCTAGGATGAAAAGAAATATTGTCTCCATATCAGCTTTGGAAGACAAGAGCTATAAAGTCATATTCTTTGACGGGAAGGTTATTGCATGGGACAAGGCATCCAATATGGATACAACATGTGTGATTGGTGTCCGAGAGGAGAGCTTATACAGGTTGAGCACACACCAATTCAGGCATTGGTACATGATTCTACCAGTTTAGGTGAGCTATGGCATCAGAGACTCGCTCATCTACACTAAAGAGCTCTTCCATCCTAAAGGACAATGGTGACGGGACTCCCAGTATTCAACAAGATCTTGATGGTGTTTGTAGAGGATGTGCACTTGGCAAGAATGCCAAGAGATCTTTTCCGAGTAGTGAGAGCATGTCTAAAGGGATTTTGGATCTAATACATTCTGACTTGTGTGGACCCATGACAGTTGCCTCATTGGATGGATATCACTACTACGTGACCTTTATTGATGATTACTCTTGGAAGACTTGAATCTACTTCGTTAGGTCCAAAGAATATGAGGAGGTGTTATGCAGATTCTAGGAATTCAAGGCACAAGTCAAGAACCTGTCGGGAAAGAGGATCAATGTCTTGAGATCAAATAATGGAGGGGAATACATTTCTATAGACTTGAGTGATTTCTGCGAGGAAGCAAGAATTAAGAGGGAGTACACAGTTCCCTGCAACCCTTAACAAAATGGGGTTGCTGAAAAGAAGAACATAATGATTATTGAGGCCGCCAAAGCCATGATACATGATCAGGGTCTGCCTATGTCCTAATGGGTAGAAGCTTCCAGTATAGCAGTATATGTGCATAATTGGTGTCAGCATATGATCTTAAAGGACATGACTCCAAAAGAAGCCTTAACAGGTGTGAAGCATGAGGTGGGCCACTTGTGTATCTTTGGCTGCTCAGTCTACTTTCATGTGCCTAAAGAAAAGAGGATGAAGTTAGAGCCTTCATGCTAGAAGGGAACATTTGTGGGATACAATGAGTCTTCAAAGGCTTACAGGGTTTACATCCCAGGATTGAACCAGATTGAAGTCAACAGAGATGTCTCCTTTGAAGAGGAGATGGCCTTCAGAAAGGTGAGAGGATTAGACACGGAGATTGATGATGAGGAGCCTGTAGCTCCAAAGGAGATGGTGTCATCTCCCCTTCTAGCAGTTTAGAGGGAGTTAGTTGAGAAGGATGAACCGAACGATCCAATTGATCCAGTAGAGCCAGTTGATGTTCCCAAAGATGTTGCAACTGGCCGGAAGAGGCCTAGATGGGCACAACAGACATTGGAGGAGGTAGAGGGACAGGAAGCTCCCCATGGTACCTTCCGAGAAATCAAGAGACCTCAAAGGTTTTCGAGCTATGTAGCACTAATGAGCCACATTATTGATTCAGATCCCACTAGCTATGAGAAGGCTTCTAGCCAGCAGGTATGAAAGGATGTCATGATGGAAGAATACCAATCCATCATGAATGATGTGTGGGACGTTGTGTCGAGACTTGAAGGGAAGTCAATTGTGACTTCCAAGTGGTTCTACAAAATCAAGCATGGAGCAGATGGTAGTGTTGAGAAACACAAGGCTAGATTCGTGGCTAAAGGATTCTCTTAGAAAGAGTGAATTGATTATGACGAGACATTTGCTCCCATGGCTCGATACACTTCCATCAGGACTATTAGTGCTATTGCTTCAGTTATGGGATGGAAGTTGCATAAGATGGACGTTAAAACTGCCTTCCTCAATAGTGTGATCGAGGAAGAGGTATATATCAAGCATCTAGATGGATTTGTTATCCATGGGAAGGAGTCCCACGTATGTAGGCTGAAAAAGGCGCTATATGCTAAGTCACCTCGTTCGAATTTGTGTTCGAATTCGACGACCTTGAAGTTCGTCAAAAAATCGAGAACAAAGATTTTGGAGACTAAATTTGGCATTAAATTCGAGAGCTTATAAAATTTGAAAGTATATATAAAATATAAAAATAAAATAAAAATAATGATTTTTTTTAATAAAAATCATGTTCTAAAGTGTATTAACATTAATTTTTATACATATTAAACATATATTTAAAAAACATTTCGAATAAAAAAATGTTGAAAATAAAAAAAATATGATTTTTTAAAAAACACAACATATAAACATTAAACATATATTTAAAAAGCATTAAACATTAAAACATATATTTAAAAACATAAAACATTAAAACATATGATTAAAAAACATTAAACATTAAAACATATATATTTAAAAAACATAAAACATTAAACTTCAAATATATATTTAAAAAACATGAAATATTTTAAAAACATTGGAGTGAAAGTGCATGTGGCTTGGAGGGCGAGAGCCAGAGCGAGTAGGCTGCACACTTGTTTCAAACGCGTGAGTGCACAATGAGCAGCGAGCCAGCGACAACGAGCAGGTTCGATTTAGAATTGTGAAAAGTGCACAGACTGGAAAAACGGCGGACTCATGACTATCGGCTTCTGCCTCCACACTTCACGACGACCTCCACGACGATGCCCTCAATCCCAGTTGATCTCCACGACGATGGCTTCAGTTTCATGGAAACCTCTACAACGTACGTCATTTTGGTAGTGTAAACACTTGGATAGCCGAAACGCCATTAAAATCGTCGATTTTCAACGATCTAGATCGCCCACCACAGAAAAACGACGAATTTCGAATTTCTAGGCGAAAATTCGCCAATTGCGGTGACTTAGCCTATATGGACTCAAGCAAGCACCACGTGCTTGCTATGCTTGGACAGAGAAATACTTGGTGAGTTTGGGATTCACTAAGAGTGATGCAGATCCCAACCTTTACTACAAGGATGTGGATGGCAAGCCATTGATTTTGGTTCTCTATGTCGATGATTTGTTTCTCATTGGAAATATGAGGAACTAATTGGATGTTGTAAGGAGAAGCTAGCCTTTGAGTTTGAAATGAAAGATCTTGGACTGATGCATTACTTCTTGGGATTAGAAGTATGGCAGAGGCATGATGAAATTTTCTTGAGTCAAGGAAAATACACCATTGACATACTGAGGAGATTTGGTATGATGGACTACAAGTCCATGTCCACACCAATAGATGTGAATTTGAAGAAGTTGAGAGATTTTGCTTCCGACTCAGATTTGATTGAATCATTGATCCCACTATGTATGATCAACTGACTGGATCTTTGATGTATTTGGTCCACACTAGACCAGATATATGTTTTGCAGTGGTTGCCCTTAGCCAGTCTATGAGCGAGCCGAGACAGATACATTGGGTTGTTGCAAAACATTTGCTGAGATATTTGCGTGGCACTGTTGGATATGGCCTATACGATATGCTTCAGGTGGTGACTTGAGATTGTAGGGATTTTCCAATTTTGATTGGGATGGGAGCGCTATGGATAGAAAGAACACCTTTGGGTGTTGATTCAATCTGGGATTTGCCGTGATTTCCTGGTGCAGTAGGAAGTAAATCTTAGTAGCACTCAATATTGCAGAGGCCAAGTATATTGCCGTATGTGTTGCAGCTCGAGAATGTGTGTGGCTACATAGACTTTTTGCAGGATTGTTTGGGCAGTCTTTAGAGCCAATGTTGATTCACTGTGACAACCAGAGTTGTGTGCAGCTATCAGTGAATCCAGTATTCCACAACAAGTCGAAGCATATCGAGAGTCGGTACCACTACATTCGTGATATGATGCAGAGAGATTCAGTCGAGCTACAGTATGTTTCGATGGACGACCAGACTGCAGATATTCTTACCAAGCTGCTTGCTTCCCAGGATAAAGTTTACATACTTCCGTGAATGACTTGGTATAGTGGAGAATACATCCCTTGTTGAGAGGGAAATATGAGTTCGGTGTGAACTCTTTGTCTCATGTGAACATTGATAGTGATTCTGTGTGAACACTTGAGTTCTAGGTGAGCACTTGTGGACAGTGATTCGAGGTGAACACCTGTGAATAATGACGATGATTTTGTGTGAACACCTAAGTTCTAGGTGAACACTTGTGGACAATGATTCTATGTGAACACCTGTGAACTATGGAAGTGATTCTGTGTGAACTATGACAGTGATTCTGTGTGAACACCTGAGTTCTAGGTGAACATTTTTGGGCGAGAATTCTGTGTGAACACTACTGAACTATGACGGTGATTCTGTGTGAACTTCTGAGTTCTGGGTGAACACCTATGGACAATGACAGTGATTCTATGTGAACTCTTGAGTCCTGTCTAAACACCTATGGACAATGATGGTGATTCTATGTGAACTCCTGAGTCCTGTGTGTGTGAACACTTGTGGACGGTGATAGTGATTCTGTGTGAACTCCTGAGTGTTGTTGTATTTGTAACTTCAGAAGATATTCCAATGTATATTACCATTGTATGTTGTTGTACCCTCATCGGAGACGCGTTTCCCTCCATTTGGGATGTCATTATTGTACATAGTCCTTGAGGTACAACCTCCGTTGTAAGTCGCAGCAATAGTCCCCAATATAATATTATGTAATGTACTTTTGGAGTCTCTCTAGGAGAAGTCGGCCCTGTTAGGGTTAGAGGTCGGCCCAGTCAAGTTGGGAGGTTAGTCATTTGAAGGATATAAATAGGGAGGCACCCTCCCTCATTTATACACACTCACTCAAATTCGCATGAGGAGAGAGAGAGAGATAGCTGCAGGAGACTTCTTCTTATTGGGTTTTTCCATCTTGTGATATTGTCTTAGTGACATTACTATTCTAAGGAAGTCTGCAGGGTTTTCTCCTTTATGGTTTCCCCGGTGAAAATCTTTGTGTCTTGTGTATTTCCTCTATCTCATGTATCTTGTTGTGCTTGTTACTCTTTCACATAAAGATCCTAATCAAGTTAATTAGATTAGAAAAACTAACATGGTATCAGAGCCTCTTTGAAAGAAGGCACCGTGCAACAACGAAAACTAGGGCTTCCTAGTTCAAGGTCTTCTCTCCACAGATTATCAAGAAAAAAGGGCTAGGCTAACTCGCCATAGAAGGGCGCATCTTTTGGTGGAAGCAGTTCCAAATTTGGAGAAGTTTCAATTTTTGACTGCGGGAGACTGCGGGACACTACGGGAAGAAACTAGGGCATCAAGTTTCAGAGGCTTCCCACCTTAGTCTTTAGAAAAGGACCTAGCTGAGCAACTTGCCTCAAGGAGGCGCATCTTTCTGTCCAAACAAAATTTCCAAATTCTAAGTTTGGAAAGTTAGGGTTTCTCTAACAAACCCTAGGTCAACTAGCTCCGTAATCAGGTCGGACACCTCAAATCGGTAAGATCTAAATCTTTGCTATTTCCATTTGAGGTTCTCATTTGAAAATGACTCATCATACTCAGCTTGAGGACAACCTTGGAGAGGTTAATAACTTCCGAGCATGGAAGTATAGAATCTCCTTGATCCTTGAAGAAAATGATTTGGATCATTACATCAGTGAAGAAGTTCTAGAGCCAGAGGGAGATGAGGCTAAGGATACTCATAAGAAGAACTTGGTTAAGGCCAAGGGAATCATTACAGATTCTATTAAGGATCATCTCATCCCCCATGTGTCATCCTTTAAGACACCAAAGGAAGTGTTTGATGCTTTGACAAAGATGTTCGAAGGAAAGAACATCAATCGGAAGATGACATTGAGGAACCAGTTGAAGAATGTGAAGATACAAAACTCAGAGACTATACAGTCCTACTTCACAAGGGTTCCTCAAATCAAGGAACAACTTGAAGTAGTTGAAGAGAATGTAGAAGGAGAAATTGTGATGACTACCTTGAATGGCCTCCCAAGATCATGGGACTCATTCAAGGAATCTGTGCAAGAAGGAAGTTGATCTCTTTCAGCAGACTTTGAGAAGAATGCACATAAGAAGAAGCTCGACTCATGACAAGAGAAGATAAAATGGGAGCAACTGAAGATCAAGCTCTCACAGTTCACACCAGAAGAAACTACAGAAAGAAGGAGAACCACCATCACAACAAAAGGAAGGACAAGAAACAAAAGAGTTCAGAAGAGATCCTTCCAACATTCGATGTTACACTCATGATGAAAAGGGACACTTTGCAAGAGATTGTCCCAAGAATAAAGACTCCTTCAATGAAGAAACATCATGCTCATACCGTCAAAGACAATGAGCCGACAAACAAAAGATTCAGAAGAGAGAAGGATGATTGAGATGAAGAGTATGTGCTAATCTCAACACTCACGTGCACTATCTCACACGGAAGTAATGATTGGCTTGTGGATAGTGGGGCATCTAAACATATGACGAGATACAAAGAATCATTCGTCAATATGTCTGAGCATGAGTAACCTCCCAAGGTGAAACTTGGGGATGGTTATCAATACCCCATAAAAGGAAGTGGAGAAGCTTCATACAAGTTAGAATCCGGAAAATCATTGAAGATGAAAGACGTGCTATATGTTCCAGGATTGAAGAAGAATCTTCTAACCATCTCTGCACTAGATGCAAAGGGAGTGAGAGTTGCATTTGTTGATGGTCAAGTTCAAATGTGGCCTAAAGGAAAGACAATCGATGATGCAACAATGATTGGAGAGCAAGACAGAGGCTTGTACAAATTGAAGGGACAACCTAAACAAGCATTGGTTCATGTGATAGAACCAAGTGAACTATTGCACCGAAGGCTTGCACATTTGCACTACAGAGCACTACCGATTGCAAGCAAAGCAGTCTCAGGACTTACAGAAATCCAAGCAAAGCATGAAGGCATTTGCAAAGGATGTGTGCAAGGAAAGAATGCAAAGAAGACATTTCCCAGTAGTGAAAGTAAAGCTAATAGTACACTTGTTAAGTTGGTGCAGCTGCGAGACTCATTCTCAGGGAGGATGGTACTCTAGTTAGTTAACTAGGGCAGAGTAAGACCCTAGAAGGTAACCTAGGGCCCCCAGTAGTCTCCTGGGGTTTTTGGTCTGGGACCAAGTAGGTTGATGCCATGGCAAAGCCCCTAGCATGTGGCTAGGGCCCCTATATGCCTCTAGGGTATTCTGGTTTGGGACTAAGGTTGCGATGTGCAAGTAGATCCTGTAGGTAGAGGCAGAGTTATATTTTGGTCTAGGACCAGGGACACGATGTCCAAGTAGGTCTTGCAGGTAGTTGATCAACTTTCAGTGTGAGACTGAAGCTCAACTTACTATTGAGAACCATTCTTTGAGAGAATGAAGGACCCGGTCAGGGTCCAATGGTTGATCAACATGATTCAATGTGAGACTGAAACTCAACCTAGGGTTGAAAGCCATTCTTTAAAAATGGAAGATAATGATGTGTTATGACCCCTCTCCTAATCGGTTATTGCTAGATTGCTTCTCAAGGGATTGGCCACCCCTTGACGATGTCACTAGCACCTTACCCTTAGGAGTAGTGTTGAGGACCTAAGGATTGTACCATTCGTTTGGATCCTTCCCTTATACAGTGATGACAAAATATATAAAACAATGTACCTTGAGAGAGAGAAACGTTTACTAGTCTTGTTGGTCCTAAAAGAGTTGTTTGTCCACCTTTTATGGTTCACATTATCCTGTGGGTATGTGGGTTATTTTATTGTGACCCTCTTGGTTGACACTTGGTCCTTTACCTTACTTAGTCTTGACACTCTTACTTGTGTGTACATTTGTTTATGATGGCTCCTACTTTATGGATTTTATCCTAAATGTATTTACCTTATGGTTTTATTGAAGGACCTTTTGACTCACTATGGTTTTATTATATGGTTTTATTATGAAATTGTTGGACCATTTACTTTATGGCTTTATTTTAATTCATTAAATATCACTTTATGGTTTTATTAATAAAAACCTTTGGACTTTTATGTTACTTTGGACCACTTTATCTTATCCTAAGTAAACCTAACCTTATAAAAAGATAGATTATCTATCATGTTAGATCATCCATTGAATGAATCTCACTTACCTGGTTTCGCCTGCTTCCCCTGTCTTTTCTTCTCACATGATTGGTTCTTTCCCGTAGCTCACCTCTGCATGTCTGGACTATCCCGTTGCTTGCTGGTCTTTCTCGTGGATTCACTGCTAGACTCTCCCGCGACTATTCTTATGAGCCTTTGCGTGGTTTACCTTTCCTGCGACTGCAACACCATCGTGGCCCTAGACTGTGAGCACCCTCCTCTCCCGCGCGATCGTAAGTACTCCTCCACCTGCGTGATCGTGAGCAGACTCCTCCCGTGCGACCGTGAGCACCCTTCTTTGCGATCCCACCATGTGGCTGTAAGCATGCTTCTCTCGGGAGACCGTGAGCATGAAATCCTTTGCACATCCAGTGTTCTGTACCCTCGTGCGACTGGGAGTCTCCGCGTGGGTTTTACCATAACTTATTACCTTAATTCCCTCTGTGGCTCACTTCTGTGTGAATGCTTTACACTGTCTGCATGGTAGCCGTAATCTACTGCAGTGTGACTCTGACTGGTGGTTTCTATTTTAGTGTGGTCATCCTCCCTGCTATGTGACTGTGTGTTGCTTGATTTTGTCGGTAGCGTGTTCTCCACCGTGAGCTTAGTATGGTCGGTAGCTTGTTCTTCACTGAGACCGTGAGGTTAATTTTTTTGTATGTGCTAGGTTTCTTCCCCAGAGTGACCATGAGATTACTTTATGTGGACTGTGGGTTTATTCCTCAGCATGACCGTGAGACTGCCCTTCTAGTTTGGACTGTGGATTTCTCAGCATGACGGTGAGAACATGACTGAATGTCTCTTGTGCTGAGTGACTATGTGTCATTAGCATGACTGTACTGGATATGACTGAATTGCTCAAGTCTGTGCATTTGATTGGAGCCTCTCTACCTATTGACTAAGAGTCTGAGGTCTGTTTCTGTCTGCTTTAACGCTCTCTCTCAAGGTACGTAAAATTGTTTGCCTACTTGACTTGTCTCGTCGATGACAAGATCAAATCTGGGTATAAGGTGGATTCAAATATTGGTTATGATTCATTACTGTTGATATTTACTGTGCATTAATTTATATGTTGTTATTACACATGGCATTTGATGATTCTCAAGGACCAACGTTAACGCAATGACCAATGGAGCGTTAAGTTGAAAGAGATGAAAATTATGTTATTTTTGTTTTATTATAGTTTAAATTTTATTAGTAGCGCTATTATGAATCTGAATTTATATTTTCATGCATTTAAGTTTATTACTTGTATTAAAACACTGCTAACCCTTAAATTTCAACAATACTCAGATGTATGCGGGCCCATGTCTTCTAGCTCATTAAGCGGGTATGTGTACTATGTTTCCTTTATAGATGATTTCTTACGTAAGACTTGGATATATTTCTTGAAAGGGAAAAATGTATTCAGTAAGTTCAAGGAATTCAAAGCCTTAGACAAGAACCACATTGAAAGGAAGATCAAGACTCTGCGGTCAGATAATGGTGGAGAGTTCACCTCGGAATATTTCAAGGAACTCTGTAGAGAGTCTGGGATTAGGAGGGAGTTGAGCACTCCATACAATCCTCAGTAGAATGGCGTTGCAGAACGGAAGAACATGACTATAATGGAAGCAACAAAAGCAATGCTACATGACTAGGATCTTCTAATGCACCTTTGAGTGGAAGCAACAAGGACAACTGTGTATGTATAGAACCGTACTCCTCATCGAGTACTCGACAATAGCACTCCCGAAGAGGCTTTCTCAGGAGAGAAGCTAGAAGTCAGCCATCTCAGGATATTTGGCTGCCCCGTATACATACACATCCCAAAGGAGAAAAGGACCAAGCTTGATCCTTCGGGGAAGAAGGGAATATTTGTAGGATATAGTGAAACCTCAAAGGCCTACCAAATATACTTCCCAGGATTCAAGAAGATCGACATCAGTAAAGATGTAACATTTGATAAAGACTCGACACACTCCAGATCCAGGAATCTACCTATTGAAGAGGTCGAGGAACTTGAAGGAACGAGAGTTCGAGGTACAAAAATTGTAGAAGTAATTCCAGAAGTCCATGAGGATCATGACATGGTAGAACCACAAGAGCCTGTAGAGACACTTCACGAGGACTCCCACAAGAGAAAACCAACATGGGCATGAGAACTCATACAAGAAGCCGAAAGGTATGGTGCTCTAGATGGGATGCAAAGAGAAAGGAAAAGACCAAAATCTTACAACAACTATGCGGCCCTGCTGTGTGACATCATTGACAAGGAACCTCCCAACTATGAAGAGGTTGCAGAAAAGAAAGAATGGAAGGATGCCATGATCGAGAAGTACCAGTCGATTATGAAGAATGATGTCTGTGAGATAGTTTCGAGACTGGAAAGGAAGTTTGTCGTGACTTCGAAGTGGATCTACAAGATCAAGCATGCTGCAGATGGTAGCATCTAGAAACACAAGGCAAGATTTGTGGCATGAGGCTTCTCACAAAAAGAAGTCATAGACTACGAGGAGACATTTGCACCCGTAGCGAGGTACACTTCCATTAGAACCATACTTGCATTGGATGCAGTAATGAAATGGAAGATACACCAGATGGATATCAGGACAACATTCTTGAATGGTGTAGTCAAAGAGGAAGTGTAGGCAGAACAACTACTGGGATTCGAGACACATGATAGGCAGACTCGTGTGCAAATTGAAGAATGCCATGTACGGATTGAAACATGCACCCAGGATATGGTACGACAAGATGGATAACTTTCTGATGAGCTTAGGATTTACTAAGAGTAAAGCAGATTCCAACCTTTACTTCAACGTTGAAGACCGAAGATCGGTGATGAAAGACCTAGGGATGATGTACTATTTCTTAGGCATGGAGGTGTGGTAGAATGCGATGGAATCTTCCTTGGTCAAGGAAAGTATGCAGTGGAGATTTTGAAAAGATTCGGAATGCTATAAGGCGATAGCCACACCTATGTCATTGAACTTGAAGCTTTTGTGTGATGCTTCATCAGATTTGGTTGATGCCACGATGTATCGTTAGATGATTGGTTCATTGATGTACTTGACAAATACGAGACCAGGCATATGCTTTGCTGTGAACACCCTAAGCTGGTTCTTGACGGATTCGAGACATGTTTGTTAGACACTGAGAGGGGGGTGAATCAGTGTGAAGCCAATTTTAAAACTTTTCTTGACCTGTCACACTTAACTACCAATTCATCATTTCATTATTCTACCAATCTCATAATCATTTCATAAACTTCATCATTCACATATCATAGCATTTAACTCATCAAGAACCATAACACAAAAGAACACAACATCATATAATTTTGTAATCTTTTTGTATTAGTTTTGGCTCGGCTACAACCGTTAGGTAAAATCAGCACCTACTGATACATAGAGCACCTACTCTGCATCCAGGACCCTGCCTGGTTTTCTTAGACCCTGCTAAGAAGGGTTTGAGGTATCCTAACCTCAAAAGCAAGACAAGCTTGCATTTACACCTGTTACATCAACTCATCAACCACTTGTCTCTTAAATCTCTTCTGCTGCTGGTCAATACTGCCGATCATCTGTTCAACTCTGATCATGCTCATCTGCTCATCATCAACGCTGCTCACTGTCAAGTCATCATGGTCTGCTCAACAATCTCTGCTTTGCTCATTCACCACTGCTCAAGAAGCCTCATCAATCCACATGTCAAGTCTGCTGTTGCCATGCCAATTGTCATCTAATCATCATGTCTTTTGCTGTAGGTGTATTACTGCTATATAATCACCATTGTCTGGTTCACTTGGTTGCTGGTCCTGTCTTCTGCTGCAAGTTCATCTTCACATGGAATCAATCAAGCATAAACTGTCAAGCTACTTTTCAAGCAGCAGTCAATATGCATAGGACTGTCATTCTCCTACACTCATGTATGTTACTCAACTTGGTTGTATCATCAACAAATTAGGGCTGTCAATACTAGGGCTGTCATCTGCATTCACTTGGACTTCAACGACCCAGAGTGCCATCATTCAAAATACTTCGTCAACAGCTTCTAGGGCTGTCATCATTACTTAGGACTGTCATCAGCCTCAACTGAGCATCATTCTTGCACTGTATTCAAACTTTTATTGGGTATTAGGACTGTGTCTTCAACTTGCAGAGCTTGAACTCTAAACAAGTCCCAAAACAAGGACTGTCAACAACTTTGAAGATCTTCAATCAGTGTATGCTATCAAAGGTCTGTCAAATGCCAAGGTTTTTGTCTGTGCATGTCAAAGCTCAGTGTATGTTTGCTGTAGGTGACTTCAAGATCAGATTGTTCAAGGAAGAGAACCATCACCCAACATACTGATTAAGCAACCAAACTCAGATGCAAAATTGGGACTGTTTTATAGCTTCAACATTCAGTCTGTTTGTGGGAGAAAACCCAGATGGTAGTAACCATCACACATCAAAAATTTGGATTGTGTATTGAATGTGGAATAGCCTCTGAATCAGTCACAAACCACACAAATTTTACCCCAAGACTAGTATAAGACCAGACTGTCATATAGCAGCAGAAAGGCAAGGATAAAACCAAAAGAACATCTTCCAAGACAGAAACTTGGATTGTTCTAATTCAAATAGACCTTAAACTTCAACCATGCACTAAAACTCAGACTGTGATTTACCTCTGCTGCTCTGTGAGATAATTTGGGTCTGCTCCTCTTACTCAACTGTCTGCATCTAGGATTATCAAACTACTGCTCATCTTTAACACTTGCACATCATCATAGTAGGGTTTGCATCATATCATAGGATTTGCACAATCATTCACCGTTTGTTCTCATCACATAAAGGTCTGCTCTCATCATCATATCTTGTATCATTATAGTTCATCACTGCTGTACTTCACACAATCATGTACATTACTATACCAATGCATAATATTTTACTGTATACTGAATACACACTACTCGCATGCTCTTGTACATCATTGTTCACTTACTACACTGTTCACATACTGCTGTGTTTACTTGCAAACTTCATACACTGTGACTACTCTTGTACATACTCTATTGTACACATATTCTTGTACTCTACTTGTTCACATGCACATGTACACATCCCACTTCATATATCATTTACACATATAGTCCACACATTACTGCAAACATGCATATGCTGCTGTACATATCATATCACACTAGTATACTCTCACATATTTCTTACGCAAGGACACATCACTGCTCACTCATCAGACTTGTACTCAATTGTACATACTCTTCATGTCGCTATATATTTTACATAACTGTACATATACACTCATACTGTAATTTATATTCACTGTACTGTAATCACGTGTATACTAACATACCTTGTTCATTCATGAACTGTGCAGACTTCAGGCTGTTCATACTGCGGCTATGAGACTCATCAAATTCGATTTTGTGGTTGTAGGTAGCAGCAATACTGTCTGTCATAAAAGGTCTATCAAGAGAAACTCTCAAGCTGTCATAAGGTTTATCAAGTGAACTGTTCACTCTTCAAAATCCCAAGCAAAACTTGTGGAAGAATTCAGATCTGCTGCTGCTGTATTACCCATGAGAACTTCATTCTGCTGCTAATTCGGGGTTGTGAAAACCCTCCACAGGCTAGGTCTGCAAAACAAAAGAATCCGGACTGTGAAGACCCTTAGCTGTTGCAAATTTCAGACTCCTGCTACAAAATTTCAGAGCACGTCTGTGATGGCTAAAAGTTCGGACTGTCATAACCCACAGTGTCATAACCTCGGGTTTGTTTTCCTTCCACGAATTTCCACAGTCAAACGAGCTGCTCCCACGAAATTTTCATTGCTCCTGCGGCTGCCTCAGACCCTAGACCCCGAAAAATCTCAGAGCCTTTTACCCCACCGAAATTTCCATGCCAAAAGGGAAGACGTAAGAGGGGTATTTATATTAATTTTTCACATTGTTTTGGGGCCGACCTGCTAAAAAAAAGATATTTTAATTTTAAATTTTAATTCTGAGCCGACTCTAATATATTTTTATTGGGCCAACATACCATAAAAACATTTGATGTTTTTAATATTAAATGGAGCCGACCTTTGAAGAGGTCAAGGAAGCCCTATTTAGGGCTATGGCAGACCAAGAGAAACAGAGATGAATAGCCTAAATGCAACCCACTGTAAATTTGAACCTGCTGTAGATGATGTCAGCCCTTCAGTAAGTAACCAACAGCCTTAATTCTTGTTAACGTTGCATCTCCAGATTTGTCTGAGACATGGCAGCCCTCTTAGGGCTTTAATAAATTCTTGATAGCCCTGCTAGGGCTAGAATGGCCCCTTGGAAACCTCATCTAGGGTTAGAATAGTCCACGACAGCCTTAGTGGTAGCCTTCTAAGCTTTAGAACCCTCTTCTAGGGCTAGAACTATCCATGCCAACCTTAGTAAACTCCTCATTAGTCCTATTAGGGCTTGAACAGAGCACGACAATCTTCTATGAGATTGGATCTGAACTTGGTGCCCACTAATCAGACCTCGATAGCCTTTGTGAGGTTGAAACAAACTTTGTTAGCCTCAAGAACAGAGCTTGACAACCTTCATGAAGTATGAGCAGACCTCGGCATCCTCTTCCACTGCTGCCACCGAAATCTCAGTCCACTAGCCTTAGCTACGAGCTCATTCTTCACTTGATCGTTGGATATCCTATGGGGCCACTGCAAGTCACATGTTGGCATCAATGACAATTTCATCAACAATGTTCACCTGGTTGCTGTAAAGCATGTATTGAGGTACCGGAAGGGTACAGTGGGTTATGGGCTCAAGTATGATGCGAATCAGAAGATTAACCGACACTACTATGTTGATTCAGATTGGGTAGGTAGCGCCATTGATAGGAAGAGCACTTTGGGTTGTTGCTTCAGTTTGGGATCCGGCATGATCCCCTGGTTTAGCAGAAAGCAGTCCTGTGTGGCGTTGAGTACAACCGAGGTAGAGTATGTTATCGCTTGCTCGACTAGTTGTGAGGCAGTATGGTTGTAGAAGCTACTAACTGATTTGTTTGATTTGCAGATAGATACGACTTGTATCTTTTGTGACAACCAGAGTTGCGTGAAGTTGTCGGAGAACCCGGTGTTCCATGACAAGTCGAAGCACATCGAGATCAAGTTCCACTATATTAGGGATATGTCGCAGAGAGGACAATGAAGCTCTAGTACATGGCAACGGACAACCAGATAGCCAATGTATTGACCAAGCCTCTAGCTAGAGTGATGTTCGAGTTCTCTAGAGAAAGACTTGGTGTGATCCAGAATGAGGCCCCTCGAAAGAGGGAGTAACGAGTTTTAGCATAGTCGGAGCTGCAAGTTGTTTAGCAACGTAAAAGATCCTGGCGTGCTCCTATGCTAGAGATGACAAGAGAACAATCCATTGCTTAAAAAAACAGAGAAATTCTCTCAAGATCTATGAATTCAGAGCTGCTATAGATTGTCGTATATATTGTTGAAGCAATGAATCTATCTTCAGAACAAAAAATTATGCTTTTCTGTGAGTGGGCCAACTGTGGTGGAGATCTAGAGATGTCTCTGGAGTCTTGAATCTAGCACTTTGAACATCAGATTTGTTGCTTATAAGTCTTTGGAGGATGGCTCATTGCTGTTGCTTTTGGTCTCACTCTCTTCCCAAGCACATATATCCTTTGAATGGCAGCTGGAAATCTAACATGTCTGTGCAAAAATAACCACCTGCTGAACATAACTATCATCTTTGTTCTTTGTATTTTTATTCTACTGCTCAAATCGACACGAGGAAATGAAATTCCTCATTAACCTGCTGCTTAGCCAAAAGCTCAAAAGTTACCCCTACAACCTAGGAGGTAACAAATCCCTACAAGAGATGGACCTTTAAACTTGTTTACTAGGGTGTGTTTTACTATGAATCATAATTATGGAACAACTCTAGAAGATGATACGTGTAACACTAACACATCCATACATAAAACATCGAAGAGGTTAAGAGAGGAAAGTGTACACCTAATTCATTCTATTGGAGTAGAATAACCCTTCACAAATACCCCTTGAAATAAATTCTTTACAAGTAAATTTCAGCATCAATATTCAGCCATGAGAAGTTCCAAACAATATGACTTACATTAACAAGAATGAACCCTTAACTTTCCAATAACCTTCAATAGATATTACACAATAAGCTCTTAGAGTTTAACACACTTTCAACCACATTATAAATAGGAATAACTTCTCTTATGTAGAGTTTGTTACTGCTCAAACTAGCAGTCCTTTCCAAGTAGGCTAAGTATGCCCTGTGGTAGTGATCGTAAGCATATGAGAGGGGCTAGATGATCCAATGTCAACCTAACTCCTCAACTTCTTCGAGTAACTCCTAAACCTAGGGGAAAGTGCCTAATAGAGGAAGAACACCTGTAGACATCAACATACCTGCAAATACCCTTCTACAAGCTTTATGGCTAAGATCAATGCCTTATATGGAGTCAACAATGGATAATAAAGACACATAAATCACGTAAAAGGAGTTAATTCAATCTACTGACCATCATCAATAGATATCACCACTTCTATACACTTCACAAATCCTAAGGCGAGGTTTCACACTTTTGAAGGCACCACCTAAAAAAAGTGCACTCTGAAGGGGAGATGTTCAAGTGGCCTAGGGTGCACTTGATGGTCCAATCAGAACTACAAAAACTTTGCAGAAACCCTAATTTAAGCAATTTCAGGTTTCCCGATGCACTAGGTCAAAGTGAGACGCCCTTAGAGATTTGTGGATAAATCCACCAAGGCGAATTTGACAGGTGGACCAAAATTTCAAACTCATGGCTTTTTTTGGAGTTTTAAATTTTTTAGATTTTTAGGGTTTTTCTAGCAATATGGTATTTTTAGGGTTTTTCAATATATAAAAATACATGTAAAATAAAAGGCATGTAAATTGATAAAAGAGAGATAGATTTTTTGGAAAGATAGGGCATATGATTCTTGTCTCAATCCCTAGGGCATTGAGAGATTGATACCAAGATCCCTGTCTAAAGATGGCTTTCGAATATTGCAACTAGGGCATCAACTAGCAATTTCAAGGGTTAGATAGAAGAGTCTAATGAGGGCAAGAGAAGAAGTCCAAGGCCTAGTAACAATGGAGAGCTCCTAGAAAGGAAGGTCCTCTCATATAAGGTTAACCTAGTGGCCCACTATATGGATGGAATAACAATGCCTTAATAAGTTCCCTAGTGCTAGATAAACCAAGTTCGAAATTAGCCCCTAATACTTTACATTAAATGCTTGGCACTATATGGGTGTGACTTTATTATATAAAGGAAGGAGCCCCTAATGCCTAATGCTTAAGACTTTATGCTAAATACTCAAAGCTCACAGAGACAACTTATAAGTCATATCGAAAGGAGTATAGGGGTTTGATCAGAATCTTACTCAGTGAAGGAGGAGATTTGCTTCATTGGCGAGCTAGAAACCCTAACACATGAGGTTAATGCACCATAAAAGCACTATTAAAGTAGGTTAGAAGTACAAACTACCTACATTTAACAAAGATGAACAAGATAGAGCCTTAGGTCACCTTTGTGCTTGAGTTATTACAACCATTCTTTAGCAAGAACCCAAGTAACCCTCAAGCAAGATTAAAGAAACCCTAGAACTTCCTCAAAGTAACCCTCAAGCAAGAAAGATCATCCCAAGAGAGGTGTGCATAGCATCAAGAGCTCCAATAAACCAAGAGAAATAGAAAGTATCTCATAATGAACCCATATCTTGCAACATATGTGTGCCCTCAACGTTTTCCTTCATTATCCTTGTAGTTTTCTTCAATAAGGAAGTACAATTTGAGGGTAACACAACCCAAAGGAGGGGTAAAATAGGTTCAAGTGAGCAAATAAGGTGTGCTAGATAGAGTACAAAGCCCTTTACAAAGTGCGGTCACCTTTTACATGGCAAATAAATGAGTGTGGTCATGCGTCCAAGTGATTAGACCCCTAAGGGCACAACCCCTATAGGGAGAGCACCTCTTGGAAGTGGAAATCAAGAGGACCATCCATGACATGATTAGGGATATTTAGCCCTTTACAAAGTGCGGTCACCTTTTACATGGCAAATAAATGAGTGTGGTCATGCGTCCAAGTGATTAGCCCCTTAAGGGCACAACCCCTATAGGGCGAGCACCTCTTGGAAGTGGAAATCAAGAGGACCATCCATGACATGATTAGGGGTATTTAGCCCCAAATCAACACTCTACGCTTCAAACTTGGCCTTTACATCAAATTTTTTTAATCCCTTGCTTTGGTAGACCTGACTCGGAATGTCGCAGATACTATGAGGTGTAACAGAGTCTTAAGCTCAAAACGTCCTCAAATAAAATAATAACATTCATGTGTGAGATCCTAGATCTCTTCTAGGAAAGCATAGACGTCTAATACTTAACCAACCTTTAATGACTATTCAAACAATGCATTAAAAATAAGTAGGCGGTGGCTATGCCACATGTCTCCTCATGGTGGACTACTCCCCCATCTAGGGTATAAACCATGCAAAACTTTTCAAAACGTCAGGTGCGGCTACTCCATGTAAGATGTCTCACCAAGATGCATACAAATATGTGCAATGTGGTCTCTATAAGTTGAGTACTTCCCTTCGCTAGGAAGACAAAGGCATTGGAAGACTAAAAGCAAGCCCAAGATAGCAAAATCCTCAGGTCCATCTACATCATCAGCCCCTTTCATGCAGCTCACCTCTTGTTCGCTCAACCCACTTAACATTGCGATAAACATCCTCCCAAGTTCCTTGAGGCTGATCATTTCTCTCTTCTAATTCATCTGCCATATGATGACTTCTCCTAAGCTTTTCTCCGGGATATCCGAAGTATGATGGGGAAGCGCTGATTCTGACGGAAATTGCAGAACATTCTCAAGTATGGCAGCATACCCAATAATAACATCTCGACTCATTAAATTATTTGCATGTAATCTGCCAGCTGAAGCAATTTCATGAGCCAAAGGAGACAATCTATCATTAACTATTGCTAGTGACACTGCCTTTGTTAACATGTTAACATTTCCAACAGGGAAAAGAAGTCCGCTGTTGATTTTCCACTGTTACAGTTTCTTGTAATTTCAACTCCTTGGCCAGCAGATCCGTATAATTCTTTTCCATATCCTCATTGACCTCGGGGTCACAATCATCATTGCAGCCTCTCTTGTATTGACAGTAAATCTCAAAAAACCCCAGATTCATTAATCCTCAGTGTGCCAAGTGTATCAATATTATCCCGGCTTGTACATCCACATTTCATCTCTATAAACCCATATTCTTCTTTAACATCTGATATGTTAGCTGAGTCATTATATAGTCCTGTTCTTTCATAGATCTCAATAGGCCCACCAAGTTCCTCTTCCATCACTCTGACAGTAGACATCTTTGCCACTCATCAGCATCATTCATACTGCTGTTGTAAACAGTGTCCTAACCACTCAAAATGCAGATGCATTTGGAGGGCTAACATGACCAAAGCTGCTCAACCAAAACCCACCAAATGAAAGTACTATCTCCATGTTGGGCACTAGGGGTAATTAGGAAAGATCTGACAAATGTACAAGCAAATAACTTTAAGTAGAAGGCCTCAACACTCATTGAGATGGTCAATAGATAAATCGTCATTAGGGAAGCAGTTCTATGCAAGTGTACACCTAGCATGTGCCTGAGCTCATCTTGTTACAGCTTGAACTAACATGTGTGATTAAAGCCCTAAAGAACAAGTCTAGCCCAACTATAACCTAGAGGTGTTACCCATCGTTACATCAATGCAAACTTTTCACTATCGGACCAGCTCTCAAGGTCAAGGGAGGCTTCCCTAGGGTTGATTAGATAAAGTTGAAGAGAGACAGAGGGAGAAGATAACTTAGAAATTATTGTTAATGTGTATTTATTAAGTTAATCTTTCGATGCTCCATCGATATCATCTTGCAAGCCTTTGACATTTGCAATGAAAATCACAAGTCGTGTGATGAAAGTCACAATTATAAGGCCTCATACAATATGAGGGGCAATAGCCTCCAAAGCCTATTAAACTTCCAAGAGCCCAAGTGGATGTCACCCGTTGCCCTTGTTCTTTGCAACTTGCAGAAATAACAGATTTCAATTTCTCATGAACAAGAGAGAATGGGATCAAAATGTTGAGTATAATTGCTCCAATAAACTTTAAAACTATAGTGCTCACACCAAGAATACATTCTTGGAATTGCTATTTCTAAGAAGCAATTAGCTCTCTTGTATCAAGTATGGCAAATCCAATACCGTTGACAGTTTAAGGCATAGTGGCATATTTTGACGATTCAATACAAAAAAAAATACGTAGGAAAAAATCTAGTACAAACAAAATACAGAGTACTTATATAATACTTTTATTCAAATATTCACAAATATACCATAAATGTAAATAGACATTTATATAATAAAATCAAACATATATTTGAAAAACAAAAATATAAAATATCAACAACCTGGATATGGTGAGTGTGAAAGACGACAACTAGTTATTAATAATTATTTTAATAAGAAAGTATGAAATTAAATGGTATTTCTGTTTTATAATGTTCAAATAATTAAAGTTTTGTTTTTTAAAAATTGTTTTCAAAATTTAATTTTAAGAATCCGTATTCGCTTTACACCTACATCGAATATTCGACGAATTTGAATTTGTTCCGAATTTCCATACATGAACTACGAATACTGTCGAATTATGCTACTATGGTTTAAAGAACTCCATCTGAATTAACCTTGTCAAGTTGCTTTGATCTTAAGATTTTATATTGAAATAAACTCTGACCGGGATGCATAATTGCCAATATCACCATACCACTTCACTGTTGTGTTATCTTTGAAGCCTTGCTATATGATTTCCTCACCCAAGTTATCAAGATTTGGATTTGGATCCGGATAGTGATTTGTCAGATTTTTGAAAATCCAGGATCTAGATATGGTGGGGAAATGACATGTGCAAACAAT
>LPNX010633765.1:500100-545122 GCA_001517045.1 Pseudotsuga menziesii
ATCGACGAAAATATTGCATTGCAAAATATTAATAACATCAAAAATATTGTTACTTCCAAGTTTAAAGAGAAACTGTGGTGTGAGAAAGATTTAGAGGCTAAAAGAAAAATAAGATATTATAAGGAGGTCAGCAACCCTGCTCTAGAAGATCAAAAGTATCTCTCTGTTTTAACCAGTTCAAAGAAAAATAACTAATATAGCCAAGATAAGAACGAACTCTCATGAGAACGAACTTTCATGAGGTCCATAGTGAAACAGGTCGCTGGACTGTTCCTAAAACACCATGCGTGGAAAGGATTTGCCGTCTCTGTGAGAATAAGAACATTGAAGATGAAAATCACTTCCTCTTAGAGTGCCTTGCATACACCCACATTAGATCTTAGTTTCATAATCTTTTTTGCAATACCGACCTTCCTAGCCTTTTAACTTATCAAAATTATAGTGAGCTCAGGACGCTTCTCACCAAGCTCTTTGAGCATAGGAATACAATTTTAAAACAAACTAATTAATTGATTTCTTTAGGTCCGATAGACCAAAATCTGGTCTCAGTGGACATTAACCGTCGTCATCATCATCATCATATATATATATATATATAATTTTTTTTTGTAATAAAATTTATATAAAAGTTTAACAATATAAATTTGTAAATATTTTTTTAAATAGATATATAAACAATAATTAATCTAATACGTTAATTATTTAAGAAGTTAATATTGTTAGTTTTTGTAGCTCGACATGTACTTCTATGTTGGGGGTGTCTAGCAACATAGAAGGAGTCGAGGTGATTTCTAGACATACATTATAAAGGTGGATTTATAACACCTCATGTAAATGGTTTTAGTTGGCCCATGGTATTGCATGAATGTGAGATTATAAAAGGAGCCTTAAAGTATGAGTTAAGTACCACAGTTGTAGGAGCAAGTCATATCTCTTGTGGTGGTCACGTCATAGTTGCAAGAGACGAGTTTCCTCTTGTAGTGAGCAGTCCAGATCTTAGTTTGAGATCATAGTTTTTCCAGGGGAGAGCTACTTCTCTGTTGTTTATTTGATCTAGGGTGGATCTAGGGTTTGTCTATCTAGTTTGCAGAAAGGATTTGGAGCATAGTTACAGTGAGGTTTGCAGAGGTCTTTCCAAAGAGTAAGTCATATTTGTTGTGGTGGTCACATCACAGTTGCAAGAGCCAGGTTTCCTCTTGTCGTGAACAGTCTAGATCTCAGTTTGTGATTACAGTTTTTCTAGGGGAGAGTTACTTCTCTGTTTATTTATTGGATCCAATGTGGATCTAGGGTTTGTCTATCTAGTTTGCATAAAGGATTTGGAGCATAGTTACAGTGAAGTTTGTAGAGGTATTTTTGATGAGTTTTGGTCGAGATCTGGAGGATCGCTGTAGTGCTATTGTAAACAAATCTTGTAATGATAAGAAGACAAACATGTGCTGGTTTTCCACGAAGGACTAGGGTTTCTAGGGTACATCTTGTGTTGTGGTTAGCTTAGACCATGTGTTACAATGTTTAATTTGTTCAAATGTGCAATGTGTTTGCTGAGTAAATATGTGAAAGTAATTTATTAAACTGAAGCTGTAATCAGATCTGTTTAAGAGAGTTGGAAATTTCACAAATATATATGTTACCACCTAAGTTGTACTTGGTGGTTTTTTCAAGCGAGCCGACGAAGTAGAACAAGTACACTTGTTCTTGATCAGAGTTTAGAAGTCTGCTGGCCTTTTTCTAGGAGTCTGTTCGGAAATTTTTGTAACACATGTTCATACCCCCTTGGGGAAATTGTAAAAAATGTCCTAGCATTTAATTTTTTATAAAAGGCTCGGCTTCCAGGACTTGGGCATCAAGTCAACTAGCCCAGAGTGTTTTTTCCCTCGGTTATTATTGGTTGTTGAACAAACGACTAATAGTTTCTGAGTTTTTCACTCACACCTTCAAAGCTGGGGTAGTCGTCTTGGTGTTTCAGCCTTAGGAAGTTATTAGAGCCTTCGTGTTAGTGTTTTACAACATGCTAGGCATTGATTTTGAGTCGTATGGACATGTACTAAGTCCCCCTAGAGTTTTGTCAGTTTCCGAGAAAATAATTTTTTTCCGCAAAATTAGGCCATTTTTTAATGGTTTAATTGGAAAAATTCAAAATGTAATAAAAGTCAGATACAGAGTCCATTTCTGACATGGGGACACTCGTTTTCACACCCGTAGCGTCCACTTTACTTAGTGTACCACTTTTCACATCGGTCGGGAAGCTGGAACACCCCGTGGGCCATTATTCAGGTAAAAATGCGTCAGAATGGCATTTTAATGCTAAATTACACCAATTTGGCACCATGGTCAAACTTTGGAAAGTGAAAAAATCAAAGTCAAATTAAAAAATATTTGTGTGGGGTGACATGGCATGGGTCCCCCTAAGGCGCACGTTCCTTCTCAACTTAAAACATAGTTTGCATGGAGTGAGTGGAGTTCACGTGAGAGGGATGGGTGACATCATGAAGGCTCACGCTAGCATGTGTGAGGCCTAGAGTTTGGAGGAAGTGTGGACCCCCTTTTAATTTAAAAATTGAACATTTAAACTTTGGATAGAACTCATGGTGATAGCGAATATGGCTTTGGTGAATGACGTCAAATGGTGGAAATCGTGAGCATGGATTCGCTAGCTAAAAAGTGGACCCCCTTTTTTACATCCACACGTTTTTAAAAATGAAACCTTGGTTTAAGCTTATGCTGGCGTGTATGGTAAGGAAGGGTGACATCACTCTCTTTCACCTCTCTCAACAACCTCATGCTAATCTCAAAAGCTCACGCGTTTTGGGAATGAAGAACGCTGTTTTGGGAGTTGGTGAGTTAGATTGGTGTGTTGCCAGTTTCTTTTCAGTTCAACTTCAGTTTAACTTAGTCCAAGCTTAGTGTGGCTCCGGGTTGATCTTAAGTATTGGTGAGCCTGAGTCTCTCTTTTGGCTATTTAAGCAGGAGTCTTTGCTCATTGTAGATCATGGTCAGAGGACTGAAGGCTCCGCCCAAGCTATGAAGCTTTGTATTGTAATGTTATTTTATGGATTAATAGAAAGACTTTGGAGGTCCATGGTGTGTTGCATTAGTGTGTGGATGAGTATTATCGCGGGCACATGAGGTAACTGTATTGTTGCTTTTTCCTTCGCTTAATTTGGTGATCTATCTGGCCTTAAGATTGTTGGAAACATATAGGGTAAATGATTCTAGTTTGATTTCATTTACTATTCTTTGCTTGTAAATATCTAGGAGTAGCAAACTGTACTAGGTTGTACTTATGTTCTCTCAATCTTCGTTTGTTGAAATACCAGATTTGATCCCCTTTGTGCAAGAATTGTTAGTGATGCAGGTTTCGTAGTTTGATTGGAGTGGATGATCTCGGTTGAATCTACCATTCTTCAAGCATTTTCAAGAAAGACATAGTCCCCCCGCTTCCCACCGCTGGATTCCTTAGATCTGGGCACTCTGGTTGAGCATTTCCTTCTTTCCTTCTTTCCTTCACCTTTAAAATCAAATTTCCTCTTCGGTTCTGGTTACTTTATAAATGCTTAAGTAAATTAGTTTCTTTTTTTTAAAAGATTATTCAAAGGCTGATTTATTTAAGTACATTGCTAGATCCTAATCTTAAATCTTTATTCTGAGTAGATCTAGATTGATTAAGTACTTAGTCTTATTGTTTATCATTTAAGTACTTAATTTTTTATGCTTTTAACGACTGATTTGGAACATGTGGTGCATTTTAGGTGGCTGGTTTTATATTTTTCATGCAAAGACAAGGGGAAGTGCTGCCGGAAAATTAAAGATCTAGGCCATCCAAGGCCTCTCGGAGCAACTTCCTTCTTCCTCTTCATTTTTCAAAACATGTAAGCCTTTGGATCCAGATTTGTAAGGACCAAAGGCATCCACCTCTCATGAGCTTTAAAAATACCGTAATAAAAGACTTTGAGTAGGCTCTTCAGAGCCCACTCCCCATTCCCCTCGGGGGGATTTGTGTCGGTGTCTTTTTTTTATGATTTTCTCGAGAACTCGGGAGGTTGCAAAGGGTAACTACTACAGAGTCAAGGGGCTACTCCAAGCAGGTTCATCCTTGCCCCGTTGGACACTTGGTATTACCACTTTAGCACTCAGTTCGAAGGGACTTGACTTGTTGGGCTAAACCCACAATTAACCCACGCCCTTAATTACTCATTAATAATTTTAAAACTGACCAACAAGACAACTGCGATACTTACACGACACAACAACATTCCACTTTTACAAGCACTCCATATTCATCGGCATTGGTCTGTTTTACTTTCAATGCTTAAATCAATTATTGCAAAATGTCGTGAATGGTGCTTACATTGTCATATGCTGTTGATGTGATCTCTTTCTTGCAATAGTCCATTGTTGTTAAGAACCCGTGTCAACCCCCCTCTTTATTTTGTTGGTATATTTTGTCGGACGCATATGCTTTGTAAGTCGTCCCATTAGTATGATGTATTATCCCACATTCATGGGGAGTAAGTAATAGTTGTTTAGTTGTCCAGTTAATAGGTTGCATTATCCCACATTCATGTGGAGTAATAGTTGTTTAGATTAGACTTAGTATATAAGTATGTGTTGAGGCTAATGAAAGCATCGAAGAGTTATTTTGTATTGAGCTTGCTCAAAGGAGGTTGCCCCCTCGAAGTGGCCCACGATCAATAAATCTCTTTTGTGCTCTAATATTTCTGTTATATCATGCATTTTGATTGTTCATTGCAGGAGGTTCTCCACATCTGGTATCAGAGCACTTTCTTGGGCTCGTTGGGTGGAATTTCAGGATTTTTTTTTTTTTTCTACCGTGCTTCCTGGCGCTGTGAGCCTTACAGTTGTTCTTCTTCTTGCAGCAATATTATTCATCTGGATCAGGGATTAAACCTTATCTGCTTAACTGTGGGAAGTACTTAGGCATAGCCCTAAAACTCATTGTGAGGAGTACCACAGGAACCCCGAAGTAGCTGCCCATTGAGAGGACTTGCCAAGCAAAAAGGGCAACGACCCCCACCAGATTGACTAGATTCCCATCTGCGAGGAAAACCAAAGAGCTGTCGTTTTTGGCCAAGCGGTTAGCAATTTTACCTGCGTTGTGAAGTGAGGGGTACTGCCCCAATACTCAAGCCCGAGACAGCCTTGGTGGCCAAGTGACTACCTTTGAACCAATAGGAAGCCGAATATACCTGGGGTCCATCTCTATTTACAGTTGATAATGTGCAGAATTTCAGAATTGTTACAGATCATTTAGTCCATTTCCTGTTGATAAAACACAGCTTCTAGCACTGCCACAACTTCTTCCTTGATTTAGCTTCGTTTCCCTTGAAATTTCACTGTCACCCCCGTAATACCATTTTGCATATTCCTTCATTGAGGACCCTATCCCCAATTTTACTTCCTCAAGGCTGAAATTCCACATTTGTCAATTTTTAGGGTTTGTCATAACTTCTCTGATTCTCACCCAATCGCCTTCAAATTTTTCCACGGTGTTCGTTTTCCATTTCTGCTTCATTGCCCCTCTTTGACAAATTTTCCAATTCCTTCATCCCACCTCTGAAATTCACATTTTTTGCTTCTTGTCCCTAAAAAAGTGTCCAAAACCCCGTAAAACCCCAATTACCTCCCCAAATTTTTCCCAAATAAAAAATCTCTTTTTCTAAAACCCTCTCCATTTTTGTTTTTCTACTCATTACCTGAGATTAGTGTTACAAATATCGCCGATATATTGGCAACATTGCAATATATCGCGATGTTAACTCACTGGCGATATATCGACAATATATCGCCCCGATATTTTCCTGATTGTTTTTGGCGATTTTTCCCTATTTTATCGTGATATTTGCCGATTTTATCATGATATTTGCCGATTTTTGGCGATATTTGCCGATTTTTTCAAATATATTGTGATTTTTTTTTTTTTCTGTTTTGTATTTTTTAATATTTTTTATTTTGCCGATATATTGCCGATGTTTGCCGACATTTTTACCGATAAATCCGATAATTTCTTTTTGGACCCTTGGCGATATATTTGTCGACATGATATTTGTAACACTGCCTGAGATACAAAAAACTTGCTGCCATCAAGTCCAAACTTGAGGATCTAGATCAAAAATTTTTCGGCCTCCATTTCAGCATTCACCCATGAACAACTGCCGCTAGCCTGAGTCTTCTGCAGACACTGGGTTCTCATCGTCTAGCAACTTCCGCGGGCCGAAGCTGGATTTTCCTCGCTTCAATGGTGATGATCCGACTTGATGGATTTATAGGGTAGAACAATATTTTAGTTTGCATAACACTTTTGATGTCAATAAAGTCCCCCTTGCATCCTTTCATTTGGAACATGAAGCACTTCAATGGTTTTGTTGGTACATCAAGGCTCATGCTGAGCCAAACTGGACAGATTTTTCCCAACTCCTCTTGCAGCGATTTGGCCCTAGTGCTTTTGATGAATTCACAGAAGCACTCACCAAACTTCGCCAAACTGGCACTGTGAGGGAGTATCAGATAGAATTTGAGAAACTAGCCAATCACACCGAGGGATTGCTTGATGCATTCTACCTTAGTTGTTTTATCAGTGGTCTGAAGGATGCAATACGCTATGAGGTTAAAATGTTCTGCCCCAACACAATGATGGAATCCCTCGGGTTGGCTAAGCTAGCAGAGGACAAGATCCGGCTTGAACAATGCTCCAAATCTACTCTTGTTCCATTTAGACCTATGGTTCCCCAAAGAACCCAAAATCCGCCAGCTCCTAGAACCACTCCTATCAAGCATTTGTCTGAAGCAGAGATGCGGGAACGTCGAGAAAAAGGGCTTTGTTATAATTGTGACGAGAAATTCACCCAGGGACATAGATGTGTTGAGCAAAAGCTCTATCTCTTGGATGTGGATTCTCCACCCGCACCTGAATTTTTTATGATGCTCAGGATCCCACAGATGATGATGGTGACATTCAACAACTTCTTGCACCAGAGGACCAACCAGAGATATCTCTCCATGCCTTAGCCGGAGTCACCACCCCACAAACCATGCGGGTTAGAGGGTTCTGCAAAAAACTCCCTCTTACAATACTCATTGATTCTGGTAGCACTCACAACTTCATTGACCTAAGGATCGCCAAACAGGCTGATTGTTTCATCCATCCTTGCTCCAGCTTTGAAGTCATGATTGCCAATGGGGGCACCTTACCTTGCAAAGGGAAGTGTCGTAATGTGCGCATATCTATGGGGGATTATAACTTGCGCTCTGACATGTTTGCCTTGCCCTTAGGCGGATGTGATGTGGTTTTGGGCGCTCAATGGTTACGCACACTTGGACCCATTTTATGGGATTTTGCTGAACTTTGGATGCAGTTTTCAATCAATGGTACCAAACACACATTGCGGGGCTTACAGCTAGGGTCTCTCAGCCTCATCAGTTCGCATTGCATGGAAAAACTTCTTAAGAAAAGTTCACATGGTGTCATCACTTAGCTCCATTTCATTCAGATGCAACCTTCAGCAGTCTCAACTACTCCATTGGATCTCCAACAAATTTTGGATCGATATGCATGTGTGTTTGCTGAGCCAGTGGGATTTCCACCTTGCCGACCCGTGGACCACCGTATTCCGCTCCTTCCTGGAAGTGTCCCTCCCAACATCAGGCCCTATCGCTACCCATTTCACCACAAGACAGAAATTGAGATGCTTGTTCTCAACTTACTGAAGCAAGGTGTTATTCGCCCTAGCACTAGTTCCTTCTCTTCACCGGTCCTTCTAGTCCAAAAATAAGCTGGGTCATGGCGCCTTTGCATCGACTTTTGAGCACTTAATCACATCACAATCAAGGATAAGTTTCCCATTCCTGTTGTTGATGAGCTTCTGGATGAGCTCCTGGTGCTCATTTTTTCTCCAAGTTGGGTCTTCGTTCTGGGTATCACCAAATTCGGGTCCATGCAGATGATATCCCTAAAACAACTTTCCGCACACATGATGGCCATTATGAATTTTTGGTCATGCCATTTGGCCTCACAAATGCCCTTTCCACGTTCTAGGCATTGATGAATAAAATATTTCGGCCCTACTTGCGAAACTTCATTCTAGTCTTCTTTGATGATATCCTCATCTATAGTAAAACCTGGGCTGGGCATCTCCAACATCTGGATCTTGTACTGAACTTTTCTGTGATCATCATCTCTGTGCTTTTGGGAAGAAGGAAGTAGAGTATCTCGGGCATATTGTGTCAGCACAAGGGGTTCGTGTCGATCCTACCAAAATCGATGCCATGAAAAATTGGCCACCTCCTCGGACCTTGAAGAGCCTTCGTGGGTTTTTGGGACTTACTGGCTACTACCGCAAGTTTGTCAAGGATTATGGGAAGATTGCAGCTCCATTAACAACTCTACTAAAAAAAGATGCTTTTGCATGGACACCTGCTGCTGAGTGTGCATTTGAGAAACTGAAACAAGCTATGTGTACCACACCTGTTCTAGCTATGCCTGATTTTTCCAAGCCCTTCACTATTGAGAGTGATGCTTGTGACAATGGACTTGGTGCTGACCTCCTCCAAGACGAACATCCCATTGCATTCACCAGCAAATCCTTGTCTGGTAAGAATTTAGCCGCCTCTACATATGAGAAGGAAATGATGGCTATTTTGCATGCCGTCTAGAAGTGGCGTCCATACCTCTTAGGGAATCATTTCTGCGTCAAGCCTGATCACCGGAGTCTGAAATATTTCCTGGAACAACGAGTCTCATCCCCAACACAACAAAAATGGGTTAGCAAACTCATGGGTTATGACTACGAGATCACTTACAAGAAGGGTAAGGACAATCTTGTGGTGGATGCTCTTTCCCGCACATTTGATGACCATGCTTCTCTTTCAGCTATTTCTATGCCTATTCCAAATTGGTTACAATTTGTTCAGCAAGGCTATGTCAATGACCCTTGCTTATCTCAAATCATCCAATAGTTGGCCATAATCCTTCTCTTGTACTGCATTACTCTTGGGATGGTTCTTCTCTAAGATACAAGGGTCGCTTGGTGCTTCCCCATAGCACAGATCTTCACCAGGCTGTCTTCTATGAACTCCATGCTTCTCCAGCGGTAGGGCACTCTAGGTTCCTCAAAACGTATGAGCGGGCATGACGTAACTTCTTTTGGAAGGGAATGAAATGGGAAATTCAACAGATGGTTGCTGAATGTGATACCTGCCAGCGCCACAAGGGTGAAACTACACTCCTCCCCGGCTTGCTCGAACTCTTGCCCATCCCTACAAGGATTTGGACATATATTTCGATGGGTTTCATCGACGGGCTCCTTAAATCTGGAGGGAAGACCGTAATCTTGGTTGTGGTTGATCGACTCTCCAAATATAGTCATTTTTGTGCTCTCAGCCATCCATATACTGCCTCCTTAGTCGCACAAATTTTCATGGACCAGATATTCCGTCTTCATGGCATCCCTTCTTCCATTGTCTCAGACCCCGATGCAACTTTCACAAGTCATTTTTGGACCGAACTCTTTCGCCTCACTGGAACCAAACTGAAAATGAGTTCAGGATATCACCCACAAACAGATGGTCAAACTGAAGTCACCAACAAATGCTTGGAAACTTATGTTCGTTGCTTCACCTCTGAACAACAACATCAATGGGCAAAGTGGCTCCCTCTCGTTGAATGGTGGTACAATACTTCCTACCATACTGCATCTAAAATGACTCCATATGAAACTGTTTATGGGTAGCCACCCCCAGTGCTCCTTCCATACACCCCCCATAGTTCACCAGTTCAGGCAGTTGACATGGTTTTGCGAAACCGTGATCAGATTCTCCACATTCTGCAAGAGAATCTTCACATGGCAAGAAATCACATGAAGCAACAAGCTGATCAACACCGTTTTGAGCGCACATTTCAAGTCGGTGATATGGTTTTTCTTCGTTTGCAGCCTTACAAGCAATCCTCCTTGAAACTCAAAGGGCATCAGAAGCTGGCTCCAAAGTTCTATGGGCCATATAAAGTTCTTCAGAAGATTGGGTCTGTTGCTTATAAATTGGAACTTCCTCCTTCTTCTTGCATTCACCCAGTCTTTCATGTCTCGTCTCAAGAAAGTGATTGGCACCAACATCAGAGCACAAATTGTTTTACCAGAGCTGGATATGGAAGGATCCATCATTTTGGAACTGGAGGCCATCCTCAATAAGTGCACTTGTCAGCTTCGCTCTCGGGCCATAACAGAGGTCTTAATTCAGTGGCACGGCATGCAACCAGAGGATGCTACATGGGAACCGCTTCTTCAGATTCAGCAGCAGTTTCCACATCTAAAGCTTTGAGGACAAAGCTTTTTCTAAGAGGGAGGGGATGTTAAGAACCCGTGTCAAACCCCCTCTTTATTTTGTTGGTATATTTTGTCAGACGCATATGCTTTGTAAGTCATCCCATTAGTACGATGTATTATTCCACATTCATGGGGAGTAAGTAATAGTTGTTAAGTCGTCTAGTTAATAGGTTGCATTATCCCACATTCATGTGCAGTAATAGTTGTTTAGATTAGATTTAGTATATAAGTATGTGTTGAGGCTAATGAAAGCATCGAAGAGTTATTTTGAAATTTGTATTGAGCTTGCCCCCTCGAAGTGGCCCGCGATCAATAAAATCTCTTTTGTGCTCTAATATTTCTGTTATATCGTGCATTTTGATTGTTCATTGTAGGAGGTTCTCCACAATTGTGTTATTTTATCCATTTCATATTAACTCCTAGATTTAGTCTTTTCTTTCGTAGACTAAAAACCATAGATTTTCTTCTAATAGGGACCACCCCCCTTGGCTTCGTTAGGAGTTATCATAAACCATAGTTTTAAAAATTGGAATCGGACTCAGAATCAGTTGAGGGTCAACTCGGAATTGGAATCGGAATCGTAATCGGTAATGAATCGGTCATAAATCGACCGATTTGAATTTAATGAATCGGTTTGCTAAAATACATAAAATATTTAAATTTTAAAGAAAAACAACATTTTGAAGATTATAATCCACGATTCCAAGGCATTGAAGACAAAATAGCCAAAATCTTCTCATGTATATACCGTATAAGAGTCAATACTGTCCACTTTTTGAAAATTGTCCACTTCTTGACACTTGTACCTCTGCAAAGTTATAAACTGTCCACCCAACTCAACAATAAAAACTCTCACCACTGTCCACTGCCCAGCAATGTCCACCCAACTCAGCACTGCCATTGTCCACTGTGTGACTGTCCACGACTCTGTCCACTCATGTTGCAACTCGTTACTCCACTCCAGACTGCTCCAAGAGTCCAAACATCACAAACAAAATAAACAATAGGTAGACCGTAGTGAGTGAGTGTCTTTTTGTAGTTGGGTTGGGTTGGGTGGGGACTAGTTTAGGTTAGGGATAGGTTAGGTAAAAGTTAAAAGTTAAATAAAATAAAAAACAATGTTAAAGTTAAAAAATAAATAAAACTAGAAAATTGCTGTAACCAGGCCGATCAGCGGGTTCGTTACCGAACCGGACCGGTTTGGTGACCAAACCGGCCGGTTCGGTGACCAAACCGGCCGGTTCGGTAACGAACCAGTCACCGATCCGGTTTATCTGCCGGTTTGAACCGGTTTGGTACCGAACCGGTGAACTGGCCGGTTCCGAAACCGGTCAGACCAATTTTTAAAACACTGGCCTAAATAGAGGAGTTGGGATCAGGTGACACCACCTGGCTCTTTGTTTGCCCCCAAGGCCACACCTTTCCCGCTTGGGAAACAACACTCCAAAAGATTTCTGCTGACAGTGTGCATTCGGTGGACAACAATATATACATTATGGTTCAAGTTACTTAAGAGTTATATATAAACATTAACATAGACATATATACAATGATTGTTGATATAAATTATCTTAACTTAGATGTATACCTTAATGGTGTAGATATATATTAACTTAGATATATGAACTAATGGCATAGACATATCTAAATTAATTTATCTTAATGTAGACATATACATTAATAGTGTAGAATCTAGATACACACACACAATGATTATTGATAAAAATCCTGGCATAGATACCTCCTCTTGAATCAAGAGCAGAGATTGTTGTGCGACGATTTCTGTTATAAATTAATTGTCGTGTTGATATCTCTTGAATCAACAACCGAAATCAATTGTGACACAAAATCAATCTAAGTTTATTATTTAACATATATCTACAGTGTTCAACAGACATCCTAGAGCTTGTCTGTGCTTTCTAGCAAACCCTTGCTGTTGTCTTACAAAGCAATAACCTCTAACAGGATTTTGTTTCTATGATTCATGATTGCTGTCAGTTTTGAAAGCACCCTCATCCAACAGTGGCACAAGCGAATGAAATGATAATTGCAGCAAGTTTTGAAGTGGACCTATATAATTGCTCATAGTTTTCGTAGACTTGAAGCCTAGAAAATTTTTGGACCCTAGGTGGATCTAGGTGGATCCCAATTTGAATCCGGTTACAACCCGGGGACCCATGGATCCATCCTCAAGGGCGGACGGATCCAGCAACATAGGGCCTCACTTACTTCAAAAGAGAAAATTGCCAAAGACAAGGATTTTGGAGCAGCAAAGTGAAGAAAATAATTGACATTAACATGAAAATTTCCATTCACATATTCTGTCAACCACTTGAATATCTGGGTTTTTTGATTAAAAATTTACTCATAAACTTAGAATAAAGACCACCACTTCAAGATCTTCTTAAACACTGAAGTATCAATCATACACATGAGACACATATTTTTGGTCAACAGACTGGGTAAAACCCCAACTCCGGGGAAAACCCTAGAAGAAGAAAATTTTATTAAGAAGAATACTCAGAATTTTTTCATCAACACATGAATTAAATTATTAATTCCTTCAACCCTCACTGACAGAATTAAGCCAAACTGAAGTAACAACAAAAAACCTCGAAATTCGTGCTAATTAATAGCTGTATGTCCCCCACATGTGTGCTGTATGGCTGTTTTTTTCTGCTGTACTTTCCTGCCTTGAAAATCATGCCACATGTGCCAGAATTTAATGCTTCTGTTCAGTCTGCCAGTCTGCAATAAATGTGACAGCACTGCCTCGGGAAATGTGCCCACATGTGCCGCTGTACGGTCTTTCTGGCTGCCTTGTAAAGTGTGCTGCTCCTTGCCTTGGGAATCGTGCCATTGCTCTAGGGTATCTCTTCTCTCTCTTCAATCTTCTTCCTCTCTCTTCATTAATGATGTGTGTTCAGTTTGTCCTCTCTCTCTTTGTTTTATACATAAAAAATTGTAACCACCTAATCTAGGGTTGAGATACATTTACAAAATCAAGGGTCATGATTTAATAAACTCACATTTAATAATTAATTCTCTTTAATTTTTAAATAAACACTTAAGTGAGACCCATTCTATAAAGTATGAAACATCACTTTATTTATATAACACTCACTTATTACATAAATATACAAGGACAAAGTCTAAGTCCTCATCACACCCACACCAAAATTGTGAGTGAGGACCTTCAGAGTTGTCTTTCAACACAAAGGATGCTCTTATTATATAGATGCTGATAAAGGAATTCTTACACATTGATGCTTGAAACTACATAAGCAAGTGACTGCCATTTCGATGTGAACTACTAATTTCTAGTCCATGTGACATCCAAAAAGACCTGTATGTTTACTTTTTTTCGAAGTACCAATCCTGAAGTACTAATGGAAATGTTGAAAATATCAGCTCATCATAATATATGCATGATCAATGAAGGTGGCTTATAGAGATATGCATCCATGGCAAGATTATACTAAGATTGCTTGCACAGGGAGACTAATATATGTTTTACAGTCCTGCTGCAAAAACCTTGCCTTACCTCATTTGAAACTCTATATTCTCAAAATTTCAGCAAGGCATTTAAATAAAAGAGCACTGAGTAATAGGTAAGAGATTCAGAACGCAATAAAATTGCCATAACGGGAAATTTATTACTACAAATGGATATTTACAAAGGACCAAAAGAGGCGTCCCCCAGACATGCTTCTCAAATTTTGCACTTTCTGTTTCTCATCTATCGCAAGTCTATCCCTGTGAAGAAAAGAATCTCCAAGTTCCCTGTTTCTCATTCTCAACTTTCTTTTATATATGAAATGTAAGTTCAATTCCCTAACAAACTAAATTTGTGGCAAATGTCCACATATAGTTTTCATTTACAAAGGTTATACTTATTGTAGGTACATAACTACATGGTCTCTCTTCTAATTTGCTTTTCACTTTTACATTTGCAGTCTTTTTTCCAATGCAGAAAAATGGTTGAAACATGACATTACAAAACATACTAATAATATGTGGGTAACAAGCAGAGGTGTTAAAATTTGTATTTTTTAACAAGTTAGCGAACAGCTCGTTTTGTTAATAAATGCCAGAGGAATGTTTTGCATACTGGGGGGTGCATCTTTCTGTTATCTATCTTAATTAGTTTTGCTTACTGTAAGAGAGTCTAATGAGTAGCTGACATTATCAAGACAGGTCCAGATGAAGGAATTTTTGCTTGGGTGGCTGCAAATTATGCACTTGGCACACTAGGGGGAAATCCTCATAAGACAACTGGAATAATTGAGCTTGGTGGGGCATCTGCCCAGGTTCATTTCTTATCTTCATTGCGTTCTCAAATTTGTTGCCTTTTTTAATTATTCCAACATACATGAATGTGCCACTTTCTTGACAACTATGTTTTGACCAGTGGATTTCCAATTTTTTGGACTGTTGATGCCATGTAGGAGTATGGAAACATTCTCTCCCTACCTTCTGTATTACTTTCATATTAGATTCATAGACATTAAATTGCCTTATTTGGATTACTTTCAGAGTAGTTATAAACTGTATCTAAATTTCATATCACGAGGCATTCAAATTAGAGCATCCCATGGAAGGCTTCATCAAGAGTATTGATTTTGGTTGAGGTTTCCAAACAACTAGGAGAATTCCCATGGCAGAGGGTATATTTGTGGTGTGCCATGGGCAACAATGGAAATCTTATATTGCTCATAGACAAAAATAGAGGAAGGTACTATGTAAGTGCAAATATTTTAAATTTATGTAGGACAAAGGATATGATTGAGAATTACTTTGGGTAACTGTTTAGAATTCGAGGCTATCAAGAAAACCATTGCTTGGATCTCATTTAGAAAGTAAATTGATGATTCTTTGGTTATTGAGTCCACAAATATGAGTTGGGTGTAGTATTTTTTGTTGAAATTTCACAATAACCCAAAAACTGATTTATGTCCCCAATAAATTTATTTACCACCGATTAATGCACATTAATTTGAAAGCATTCAAATTTGAAATTTATAAGCAGAAATACATTGAGTTATAATCTAGAAATGCAGTGGAAATAAACAGTACACAACCACACTTAACCACACATTTGACACAGTGATTTTCTGGGCAATGCCCCTAGAAAAACCCTGAAGGGAAAATTAGTCAATGAGATTTTTTTTATTAAATGAGCCCACATAATTTGCTGAGTACAAACTACGGTGGTTAACTGCAATAAATGCAATGTATTGTTAGAAAATGGCAACAAGGAAGGTCTTCTAGCATTGCATGTGTCCTTGCATGCTAGGAAGACATTAAACAGGAAGCCAAATGTATTTAATGTGATTTTCTTAAGTTTGGACTTAGGAAAATACATTAATAATTCTAATTTGATTTTGACTTAAATGAATCATTTTTATAAAGTGAAAAGTGAAATAAACTTAAGTGATGGCTAATCTAATCTTGGCCATTGATCTCACCTGAGGATCACATCCATTGATCCATAGTGAGGGTTAGGGTTTTCGCCTAACCATTGAGTTAAAAGGAGATTTGGTGGAGATGACACATAGAGGAGAGATACAGACAAAGAGAATTCAAACAGAGGAATTTGCTGAAAAGACGGAGGAGCACTCACCCGACATAATCGCTGATTTTCTAGGCTGAGCTAGAGGCCGTACAGGATCACACAGAGGGCATCCGTACAAGCTGAAGTCAATGTCCTACGGATCCGTATAATTCCGCAGAGGAGGCTGTACTATTGAGGCAAAAGCCGTACAACTGCGCTGGGGTCGTGCTGGATTGCTGGGTTTGTCTAGTGTTTCTGCAGAAGTTCTATTTTGCTAGGTTGGGTGAAACTATCTACTGGTTGTAATTGTTCCATATCTTAATATAAATTTCAGATCTGACTGCTGCATCGGTTTTCCCATCTTGGGTTTTATCTGGGGGTTTCCATACCCAAAATACCGTGTCTATATTTATGTGATGTTGTGGATGTTTCTCAGTATTTACTTTTCGCTGCAATACTAGTAAAAAAAATTCATGTGTGGTTTCTAGTAATAAGTCAAATACACTGTTTAGCCCAAGTTGAATTTTAAAGGAAAATTTACATGGTATCAGAGCTTAGTTGAGTTAAATTTGAGAGACTTGCAGTAGCATTGATAAATCAGGCGCAGATCTATTGAAGACACAAACGTAGAGTTCAAATCTAGGGTTTGACAGGTACACTTCAGTATGGCCGTGCAATTGAGAGTCGAGGATAGACTCCAGGGGGCTCAAAACTTTCCTACATGGAAATAAAGGATCACAAGGATCCTGGATGTCAGTGATGCAGAGGAGCACATTGACTCCATGAAGGTTGCGCCCACTAATCCGACAGAGTTGGTAGCTTGGAAGTAGATAGATTCTAAACCCATGTTGATCATCTTGGATGGAGTGAAGGACCACATAGTCCCTCATCTTTTTGGGAAGAAGACTGCATAAGAGATGTGGAAGGCCTTGGAAAGTTTGTACCAGAGCAAGAACAAAAATAAGAAGATGGTGCTACAAGAGAGGATGCGCAGTACCAAGATGGCCAAGGGTGAAGGAGTGGTGCCTTATCTCACAAGTCTCACACATATCAGAGATGAGCTTGGAGTAGTTGGCTCTAAGACTGAGGATGAGGAGCTAGTTCAGATAGCGCTCAATGGATTTTCTAAGCCATGGGGCACCTTTGTCAAAGGTGTTGTGGCTAGGGAGAAGCTCCCTGACTGGCAGAGGTTGTGGGATGATTTTGTATAGGAGGAGACCCGAATGGGTCAAGCAATCAGGTTCATCCAGCAGTGCCCCATAGATTGTGGATGAAGAGGCTCTGTTTCCGATAGGGAAGAGCAAGGGTAAGGAAAATAAAAAGAAGGGTGGTAAGAAGAACCTTGACATGTCAAAGGTCAAGTGTTTTATCTACCACAAGCAAGGACACTTTTCCTCCCAGTGCCTAGATAGAAAGAAGAAGAACTATACCTAGATAGCAGGGTTTGCAGAGGTGGAGAAATTCAACAAGAACTTTGATGAAGATTTTTGCTTGATTGCTTGCATGGCAAGCACCACAGGAAACAACGTTTGGTATGTGGACAGTGGAGCATCTTGTCATATGACAACACAAAAGAGATTCTTCAAGGACTTGCAGGAGGGTGGATTAAATCTTCACATAGAGCTGGGTGATGATGCGCAGTATCAGGCGTAGGGAATTAGCATTGTTTCATTTCAGACAGAGTTTGGGAAACCCTTAGTTTTGCTGATGTATTGTATGTTTTGGGGTTGACTAAGAACTTCATATCCGTTTCCATCTTGGAGGACAAGGGATTTCAGGTGAAATTCCGTGACCATAGGGTGTACATCAACCCGAAGGGGCCAGATAGGTGTTTAGATCAAGTGATTGCAATCCGGAGCGGGAAGGTGTACAGACTACACTTTGAGTTTGCAAAGGCTCTAGTTAGCAGCAACAACAGTCAGGGTGATTTGTGGAATAGGAGGATGGTACACTTACGCCATGGAGCACTGAGGCATTTGAGACAGGCAGTCATTGGAGTTCCTCAAGTACAGGAGGAGAAACATAACCACTGCAAGGTTTGTGTGTTGGGGAAGAACATGAGGAGACCTTTCCCACAGAGTGAGCACAAGTCTAAAGGGACTTTGGATTTAGTGCATTCGGATGTTTGTGGACCTATGAGTGTTCAATCTTTCAATGGTTACAGTTATTGTGTCACTTTCATTGACGACTATTCCAGGAAAACCTGGATCTATTTCCTGAAGGCAAAGTCAGGGGTTTTTGATGGGTTTCGAGAATTCAAGGCTCTCGTGGAAAACTAGACAGGGAGGAAGATCCGAGTATTACAGACAGTGGGGGAGAGTACACCTCCAATGAGTTCTTGGTGTATTGCTCAACAGAAGGGATCAAGAAGGAGCACACAATGCCTCATATCCCACAGCAGAATGGAGTGGCAGAAAAAAGAACATGACAATGGTAGGAGCAACCAAGGCAATGCTATTTGATTAGGGATTGCTACTATTCCTTTGGGCCGAGGCATATAAGACAGCAGTATACATTCAGAACAGGTGTCCCCACACAACTTTGGGGAGGAAGACACCCAAGGAGGTCTTCACAGGAACTAGACCAGATGTGAGCCACTTGCACATATTTGGGAATGTCTACTATTGTCACATTCATGCCGACACTAGGAAGAAGTTGGACCCTTCTGGAGAGAAGGGGTTACTTGTTGGTTACAGCGAGACTTCGAAGTCATATAGAGTTTATCCTCTTGCGAGCAGGGATGTCCAGTTTGATGAGGAAAAATCCTTGCGGAGATCTATGGACTTACCAGCACAGGACTCAGGGGTCAAGTTGGAGGAGCCAGAGGTACAGGTACAAGTACCGACACAGAGCATAGGTTCTGGTAGTCAGAAGGAGTTAGGTGGACAGGATCCTACAGTCATTGACTTGGAGGATGAGATGCAACAGGATACAGATATCCAACAGCTGCAACAGGTAGACACTAGGCCAAGGCCTAAGTGGTTTAGGTCCACAGTTCAGGATTCCAGGCAGGTGAATCCCCCACAGAGCTCCATGAGGCAGAGAAAACCGTCAGAGAGACTTAGTTATATGGCACTGATGACAGAGTTGATCAACTCCGAACCTTCCAGTTTCGAGGAGGCTACACAACATGATGTGTGGTAGGAGGCCATGGTTGAGGAGCATGACTCAATCATGAAGAATCAGGTATGGGAGGTTGTGCTGAGGCCACAAGGTAAAAAGGTGGTGGGATCCAGATGGATCTACAAGGTAAATCATGCAACATAAAGAAGCGTGGAGAAGTACAAGGCACGCTTTGTGGCAAAGGGGTTTTCACCAGTGTTCCACGGGGACACGTCCCGCAGGGTCGGGGACGCGTTTCCACGTTTCCTGCGTCCCGGGGACTTGGGGACTCCTGGGCGAAACTTTTCCTCCCCAACCATGCCCCTGGAAATTTTTTTTAATGTTTTCCCATTATTTTCACATTTTACAATTCCTACTTGGTACTACTTAGAAAATAAACTGATATATTTAGTATTTACATTGCACAATCATTAATATACATCAAATGAATTATTATTTTTGATATTTTATTTTATTTTTTTAATTTTAGAGACGTCTCCTCCTCCCCCCCGAATATCCCTAAATTTGGGTGTGGTCTCCACGCGTCCCGAATGTGCGTTTCCCCGCTCCCGCGTCCCCCCGTCCCAGAAACTTGGGGGAACATTGGTTTTCACAAAAGGAAGGTATTGACTATGAGGAGACCTTTGCCTCTGTTGCCAGGTATTCTTCTATTCAAACCATTATCTCATTAGCAACAGAGATGGGTTGGCGTGTCCATTAGATGGACGTCAAGACTGCCTTCCTCAACAGAGTTATAGAGGAGGAGGTATTCATTGAGCAGCCAGAGAGGTTTGATGTGGAGAAAACGGAGACGCGTGCATGCAGGTTGCAAAGGAAGGATGGCATTGCAAGAAAGGAAGCCTTCTCTATATATTCTTTTGATATATGTCCAATGCATTAAGGAAAAATGTTAGTTTTTGTAGCTCAGACAAGTACTTCTACATACGCTATGTGTCTAGCATGTAGAAGTGGTCTGAAAAGTGACTCTCTAGGTGATCACTTTATAAAGTGAGTTTATAAAATGACTTTTATTATTTTAATGACTACAGTGACTTTTTATAAAGATTGAGTGACTTAAGTGATTTAAGTCATCTCAATGAGAGATTAAGTCACAACCATAGATCTAGTGAGACCAAGATCTAGTCTTGACCGTTGAGATCTAGAGGTACTTGAAGGGTCATTACAAAAATAATGAAATTATAAAAGAGGCTCAAGGAGAGTGGAGAGACGCACCTTTTGAATGAGAGAGTTATTGAAGAGTTGTAGAAGAGGAGAAGGAGCAACAAAGAGGGCGCACTTTCCAAGACTAGAAGCTGGCACAAATCCCAAAACAATTCCAACATTTATTGTAGGTCATACAGCTGTTATCTTGCACAAAAATGGGCTGTCCATACAACAGAGAGGAGGCACAAATTTCAAAGAATCCATACAGCAGAATTTTGGCACAGAATTCGAGGGACCGTACAACAAGGTTTTGGACATGAATTTCAAGACTTCATTGCTTCCTAGGATGCAGTACAAGTCGTACAGGTGACTGTGGCATGATTTCCAAGAAGAAAGCCGCAATTTCCGAGGAAAGTACATGTAAATTTTCCTTTCAAAATTCAACTAGGGCTAGACAGTATGTTTAACTTGTTACTGGAAACCACACATGAATTTCTTTTACTAGTATTGCAGCGGAAAGTAAATACTGAGAAACATCTACAACATCGCATAAATATAGACACGGTATTTTGGGTGTGGAAACCCCTGGATAAAACCCAAGATGGGAAAACCGGTGTAGCAGTCAGATATGAAATTTATGTTAAGAAGATATGGAACGACTACAACCAGCAGATAACTTCACCCAACCTGTTGAAATAGAACCTCTGTTGAAACACTAGACAAACCCAGCAACCTAGTACGACCCTAGTATAGTTATACGGCCCTTGCGTCAGCTGTACGGATCCGTATGACGCAGACGTTATCTTGTACAGATTCTGTACTGTTGTACGACCACCCTCTACGTGATCCTGTACGACCTCTAGCTCATCCTGGAAACTCGGTGATTCTGTCGGGCGAGTGCTCCTCCATCTTTTCCGCAAATTCCTCCGTTTGACTTCTCTCTATCTGTATCTCTCCTGTGTGGTTGTCCTCTCCACTAAATCTTCTTTTAACTCAAAGGCTAAGAGAAAACCCTAACTCTCACTATGGATCAACGGATGTGATCCTCCGGTGAGATCAATGGCCAAGATTAGATTAGCCATCACTTAAGTTTATTTCACTTTTCACTTTATAAAAGTGATTCCATTAAATCCAAATCAAATTAGAATTATTAATGTATTTTCCTAAGTCCAAACTTAGGAAAATCACATTAAATACATTTGGCTTCTTGTTTAATGTCTTCCTAGCATACAAGGACACATGCAATGCTAGAATACCTTCATTGTTGCCACTTTCTAACACTCCCTCTCAACGAGGAAGGGATTCAGTAGCAACCCTAACTTATCTTTGAACTTCACAAAACTCTGTCTGCAAAGTGCCTTGGTGAAAATGTCTGCCACTTGCTCATCTGTCTGTATGTATGTACTCCAACCGAATGGTTCCTCTCTGTACACAATCTCTCAGAAAGTGGTACCAAGTGTCTATGTGTTTGCTCCGGTCATGGAATACTGGATTTTTAGATAGCCTGATGCCACTCTAATTGTCACAGTGAACTACTTAGCCTCTAGCTCACACTCGAACAACCCTAAAAGCAACTTCCTCAGCCACATTCCCTCACAAGCAGCTAAACTGGCTGCCATGTACTCAGTGTAAATCGGTGTCTAAAACAACTGTGGAAACAACTCTTTGTTTTATTATAAAACTTTAGGACTATTTACTTTATGTTGGACCTTTTACCTTATTACTGTATTATAAAACCATTAAACATTTATTTTTTTGGTTTTATGTTATAACCTTTGGACCATTCATTGTTACACCATTTATTTATTTTATGATTTTATTTGGACCCTTCTCTTAGGACCTTTGGTACCTAAAGTATTTTATGGTGTATTGTTTATCTTACCCACCTTATATTTGACTAAGGTTTTCTTTCATTTGAACACATCCTTTGAGTGAAGCCTCACATACTTGTCCGTGATTGTTCTGCCTGCGTGACTTATATACCTGCACGTGACTGTGACTCTTTCTCCCGCGTGACTACTGCTGACTATGACTCTTTCTCCCGCGTGATTGTTGTTGACCATGACTAGAACTATATCTCTGCGTCCACGTGACCTCTGCGTGTCTTACCTCTCCAAGGGACAAGGTATGTGATCCCTTCTGTGACCTTCCACCGTGACTGCACCTAAGAGTTCCTCCAGCGCGATTGGATACCTCCACGTAATCCCCAACACTCTCCATCGTGACTGGACACCTTCGTGTGATCTCCAGCATCCTCTACCGTGTCTGTGTGATTCTTCACCGTGACTATATTTTTGGCTCTTCTCTATTGCTTCACAAATTGAGCTATCTTGTAGCTCTTCGCTACCTCAGTAATGTGATTTTCTCTCATGCAGCGTGAATTGTTTGTCCTTACTCAATATGACTATGCGTCACTGCCAAGTGTGAAGTTTATCTCTCACTGTGTGTGTCACTGCTTCGTATGGTTGTGTATCTCTGCTTAGCGTGACTGTACTGAGTATGACTGAGCTGCTAATTTGATTAAAGAATCTGAGGTCTATTTACTTCTACTTGAACACTCTCTCTCAAGGTGCTTAACTTGTTTACCTAGATTGACTTGTCCCTTCGGTGACAAGATCAAACTTAAAAGTATCTGAGTATAAGGTTGATTCAAATAATGGTTATGATTCTTTAGTATTGTTATCTTCTATACATTATTTACTATTTTGTTACTATACATGGCAATTGGTGAATCATCTCAAGGACCAACTTTAACGCAGTGACCAACAGAGTGTTAAAGTTGGATCAACCGTAACACAGTGACCAACAGAGCGTTAAAGTTGAAAGAGATGAAAATTATGTTCAATTTTATTGCAGATCAAATTTATTGAAACAAGTACTATTCTGAATCTAACCTTGTTTTGTTTATGCATTGAAGTATATTTATTCCTGTTAAATCCGAACCTAACCTTGAATTTCAACAAATATTTTTCAATTTTTGTTGATATTTTCAAAAAATCGGCATTTCAAATGGGAATTTTTTCTAGCAATATTATTGTCGAGCTGGGAGCATCGCTATATATCACGATGTAAGTAATATGTCGTCGATGTTTGTAACACTTGTGACCATGTCAGTGGGAAACATGAATGGACCACATGGTTGAAGAGATCAACCAAGTAGTTATCTAGAGCATGGAGGCTGTGCTTGAAGAACTTTGAGTCTTTGACTGAAAGCCTTCCTCGTCCTTTGTTTTACTAGTTTTCATTCCCAAACTGCCTCTCATATATTTGGAGACGAGAATAAATAACATGAAGAGGGCGAGGAGGTAACTTGAATCAGGGGTTGCATGGGGACTATTATCACAATTCTTGTAGTTACCTGTTGAGATCATCCTATCCAGGATGGTAGAGGAGAAGGCAACTAAAGTTGTGACCTACGACAACCAAGACCTTTGAAATGGCTTAGTTGTCACACCTATTAAGGCTACTGGCACTTTAGACCAAGCTAGTAGCTAAAGCTTAGGGGGCGTCCCTAGTCAATCAAGACAACCTTGTAATTGATAAACCAAGTGGATTGGTGAATGTATATTGATGAAATCTCTTAGTTCTTATGGTCAATTAAAGGTTGGATCAAATTTGAAGAGATAAAATGTGCCTATGTGAAAATCCCCAATTTGCCCTAACTAGGGTTTAGCCATAAATTCAATTGTAGGGACAAAAAGGTGAAATTAAATTAAATTAGGTACAATAATTGATTGCTAGATGAAGGATGCGTCGAATGAAGGTGATTCTAGCAATACTCGGATCAAGATCTAAGCTAAATGGATGATTTCCCCAAGGAGGGCGATTTTTCCCAAAAGATACCAGTGCTTTGGATGGGAAAATGGAGTTCGATTAACTTGAAATTTGGTCCCTAGAGGTTTTATGTTATTTCCATCTTGGGTTTTGAATATTAAAGATGGCTGTGACCCAAAACTAGGTAGATCTAAAAACTAGGGTTTTAAAATGAGTGTTTTACATTTTTATTAATCCACCCAAGAAATAGAATGAGAAAATACAAGATACAAGATGAAGATCTTACTTGAATCCTTTTGGTTGAATATAGGTCCTTTCCCTTCGCCCAACAGTTGCCAAATAAAATGAGCTTCAATTCCAGACAAGCAATAAACCCAACAGGTGCGCACCCCTGTCAGTCACACAAAATCACTGTAAGCAGGATGCAATAGCAATGATCAAGATGTAATCAAAAGAAGCTATTGAACTGACAAATAGAGAGTGATCTCAATAGATAATAAGCAAGATGCAATAATAATCCAAGATGATGATAAACCCCCTGTGGAAAGTGCCCACGGGAAATGGTAGAGTCTCCCCTCCAAATCGTACTTGTAGATGATGTCCTCTTGCCAAGACAATAATGAAAGAGAGATGTCCGAAAGATATGCTAGATCTAGTAGCCCTAGGAACTTAGAAGAAAGAGAAACTCATTCACTATTAGAAACTCAAAGAGAAGATCAAAACTTGCTTTCTATTATTTTGCAAAAAGAGCCAAAGTCTTGATGGGATACATTGAAGGGATCACACCTCTTAAATAGATCAAGAGTGTGTCACATTCTAACCAAATCAATCCAATGGTTGAGATTATAATATCATCAACAATGAAGATCTTTTAATTTTACATTACATGGATCAATTCATAAAGAGGGGGGAGCAATTTTTCCCAATGACGCCTTAGGAAGGCGTAATACATCACAAAGTCAAGACATAACAATGTGGTATATCATGGGAGTCACCTTAGGGGCATAAATCACCCTAGGTGCCCTCTCTAATACATAACATCAACATATAACTTGTCAATACATCATATGCCAAAGTGAGGGGCGCCCCCATGGGGTACGTCCTCCCTTGATAAGCCAATAAAACGAATGTGGACCCCGAGCTGAGTAATGCTTGTGAAGAGTAATCCATAAAGCCATCATATATCATCATAAAACATTCCATGCCATTTCCTAGCCTCAAAGTGACCAAATCGATTTCCTGGAGGTAGCCTTAGTTCATTTTTTTATGAATAAAATCATTCATAATCGCTGCTGGAAAGTAAATATGGCAATATACCATTTCCTTTGCCCAAAATCCTGATCTAAGTGTGCCAATGGAATCAGATAGGTGAAATCCACTAATGATGACTATACAATTACATCATTAATCCATCTAGATATGCCTGGGAAAACTCCAACCATGTCCACAATCCAACAATAAAATAATGGCCATATTAAACAATAATAAAACCATAATAATGCTGATAATGACCAATAATCATCAAACTGAGCATGGATATTGTATACTGGTTGCATATAGGTGACAAATAATCAATCTCGAACCAATGTAGCCAAATCTGCTTCGGGACCTGTGTTGACCTGGTCAAACTAGGTTTGACGAAGTCAAAATAACCAAAATAAAGCTTGAACCGTAATTTGATCAATCCGATGTGTACAAGGGGTGCAAGATAACTCTTTTAATCATATTGTTAGCCAACTCAAACAATAGTATCATGATACAGGTGACCTGTAATTACAGTAAAACAAATGATATCTCATGAAGTCCTTTATGTTAATTTTTTAACATAGCTCTGATTTGATAGCTGTAACAATCACTTTTAAAAATCTGTCAGACTCTTATCTTGATATATCAGCAGTAGACATGTAATATACCAGTTGTTGATAAAATAATGTACCAGCAATAACAGTAAAGAAGAAACAAGCATCCATAGAGACATAATTCTACCCTGGGGAAAACCTTTTCAAGGAATAAAAGCCCTAGCAAGAATAATCTTCCTTGATATGAGGTGATTGAGTTTCAGTTTTTACATGAGCAGATATAGAGCAGACTTTTACATCAAAAACAAATTGCCTCTAGGGCACACATACCAAGAGAAGTCCATTGAAAAAACCCTTTAACGTGATGACTGTAATCAGTGTGTCAGTGACTGATTAGACCCTAACTGCCTACCATCAAATGCTGTTGACTAAAAGAAGCTGTTGTTGACTGGTTGACTGTGCCATTGACCAAAAAGAAATAACTCTGAGTCTGCCCTTGAGTGTTAAATGCTGCTGCTGACTATCTGAGTCTGCTGTTGACTATCTGAGGCTATTGTTGACTAAATAAACCTGTACAAGGTTGGCCGCAGCCCTATCTCAGCTCTTTAGGGCTTCTCTAGGCTAGCCGCAACCTTATCTAGAGTTGCCGATAGAGTTAGGTGCCAGGGGAGTGCCCTAACAAGGGTGCCGTGAGACTTGAAAGGCCCTAACAAACTGCTGTTAAGGTTTGGATGAAAGAAAAAAGAAACCTAGCAGGGTTCAGATGGCCTCCTCAAGCTGAATAGACCTCACACCCAAAGCAAAAGACCCTTGTGGCTGCCTGCAAGGATGAACCAGACCTTCGATGTTGAAGAGAGAAAAATACCAGCAGAAAACCCACGGACTTTCATTATTGGATCAGAGATGAAGATCATGTGAAAAGTATGTTACTCAAATGAGAATCATTCTCTATTTATAATCCATCATTGAGTGATAAATCCATAAGTTTAGGAAACCACTCTTAGGGTATTTTAAATCTTTTGGTCTTTTGACCTTTTGTGGTCTTTTAATCTTTTTGATCTTTTGACCCAATGTTTTAAAACTCGGACTTGGACTCGGAATCGGCCGAGGGTCAACTTGGACTCGGACTCGGACTCGGCAATGACTCGGCAATGACTCGGGCGGTTTGATTTTAATGACTCGCTTTATTAAAAAACATATAAAATATTTAAATTTTAAAGAAAAAATATATTTTAAAGATTATAATCCATCATTCCAAAGCATTAGNCATGAGAATGAGATGAAGTCGTTTGTTGAAATTGTGCGTCATTTGGCCGTAATGTAAAAGAAATTAGATTGTTTGAAAATTTTGTGGCGATCTTTAAAATTTAAAACATTTACATCTCTAACATTTTCCAACTCATACTTGCAGTTGCCTCAACCCATGCAGCAGTACAACAATTTGTTAGGGATATGAAGAAACCACGGTTGATTCCGTCAATTGACGAAAATGTACACTAACATCGATTCCATTAATTGACTGAAATCTCTACGGAAATACTTCGTGAGACTCCGGCTTTGAACTGGAAGAATCAGATTGGATGTAAAACGGGCACGTTAGTTAAAGACAGAGGCGTTAACAGCAAGACGTCTGTCTTTTTACCATTGGCCGCTACCGACTCCATCACCGTCAAAGAGACGAGGCAAGCCCAACTGAAGCATAATGGAGCCGAAGCAATCATGTCGAGACGTTACGGAGGTGAAGATGAACTGAAGATGGATGAAAAGTTATTGATAATAATAGGAAAAAAGAGTGTAAGCATATTAAAAATCTAGGGTTAAGAGTGAGATCCGAGAAAAATCGTCGAGTTACCCTTTGACTCGGCCGAGCTGGCCGGTTCGGTACCGAACTGGCCGAGTTGATATCAACTCGGCCCGGTTCGGTACCGAACCAGCCACCCGAGCCGATTTAAGGGCCGGTTTGGCTCGGTGAGGGTTCGACTCGGTCGACTCGGGCCAAGTCTGAGCTGACTCGGCTGAGTTTAAAAACATTGTTTTGACCTATTGTGTTCTTTTAATCTTTTTGGTCTTTCATTAGTGGGTTCTTAATTCTTCACTGTTGGGCTCTTGGTCCTTCATTGGGGTTCCATAACCACAATTCCTTAAACAAGTCACCTTAGACCCTTCTCTGGGTCTCTATGGTCCACACGTGCCAACTCAAAGTACATCATCATAAATAAGGAAAATTATTCTTGTTCTCCTTGCTGGCATCAAGATCATATGCTAGGTACTTTAACAAGGGGTGGCTAGTGCCTTGAGAGGGTCCCATAGCCATTGATCAAGTTCCCCCATTCTCCTAGATATTAGCTCTCAGCCCTAGGATGAGCTTCAGTCTAAGTCTGGAATCAAATTCTTGGTAACTGACCAGGTGCCTCCATTCACCTAGAGAATGGCTCTCAGCCCTAGGCTGAGGTTCAATCCAAGTTTGGAATCAAATTCCTGGTAACTGGCTAGGTGCCCTCATTCTCCTAGAGAATGCCTCTCAGCCCTAGGCTGAGCTTTAGTCCAAGATTGGAATCAAATTTCTGGTAATTGACCAAGTGCCTCCATTCTCCCAGAGAATGGCTCTCGATACTGCTAAAAATCCAACACTTTGTACATGCTCTGTAACACCCCGATTTTGACCCCGTTTGCATTAAATGTATATGATGTATATATTGTAATGGATCATGGTGTGGAGCTATAGGCAAATGCCCCACCATTGATTGTTGTATTATGTTTCGGCGATGTCGATGGTATTTTGTGCTAACCAGACACGTTATAATGTTGGATACCATGTACTTATGCAAAATTAATTAAAAACCTACAACCAGCTACGTCGATGCAACAATAATGAAGAGGGGCATGATTTCCTAAGGATAAGGTGGGGGGGATGTCTAGCCCTTGGGAATCCATTGGGGAACGACCAAGTGTCAAAAGATGAACCCATCTAGATGTCAACCATCCTTTTTGTCTTACTCACCTTTTTCCCTTGTCTCATTCAACCAATCGATTTAATTCTGTAGGAGTTGGTTGGGTAGTTATTACCCTCGGGGAACATATGCATGGGCAGTCGTGTGATTGGCAGGATTGTCAGTCTTTTGACCACACGCATACTCCACCGAGGGAGCGCATTTAGTCCTCACGCGGGCAGAGGGAGGGGGCATTCGACACTCACGTAGACACTTGCTTTCCTCACGCAGGCAGGCATTCGCGACTGTTCTTTTCCCCGCTATTGTTGTGTGTAGTTTCTCTTCACGATTGTGGGTCTGAGTATGTAAATCCCTTCACGCAGGCTGTATTCTTCTATCCTCACGTAGCTGAGAGATCGTTGCTGTTTTCCCCACGTCCTTGGGTTGTTGTTGAGTCGTTTTGGCCACGGTAGGGCCATAAATGACTTTGGATCCGAGTTGCTCAATCTGAGCTATGTATTACCCAATTGCTGTTCCGGTTTTGTTCGGTGGTGTTTTCCTTCAAATTCCAGAGCTGTGAATTGCTGTGTATTCTGTGGTTGTTGGTCTTTGGACTATTTGGGAGTGGAAATGGAGCCCGGGTGTGCTTGATAAACCTAGTGTGTGCAGGTTCTTCACAGGCAGAGTTAGAGGGCTGGCTTTCTTCTCTACACCCCCTGAATAGCACTGGAAGGGAAGTCATAGCTCGAGGGATTGTGCAACAGAGAAGGGGATGATTCCTTGTGTTGGGTGAGTGTGGATGTCTTAGAAGTCAGGCTAGTTCTGGTGTAGGTGTCCTTAGCTCTTCAGTGAGCCCACTAGCTTAGCAGCCAGCGTTTCCAGCTCCTGATAGCCTGATAAACCCAACTTCGTTGGCTTGGCTATGTCTTGTTGTTGACCCTTGGCTTGATAAACCAACCGTGTTGGCTTGGCTGAGTTGTGTACCCTTGTCTACGTGTGAGCCGACTAGTTTCCCCTTACTCCTTGTGGAATCATGCCCAGCTCGGGGGTGGCAGTGTTGCTGAGAGATTGATGAGCGCATTGGCCTATGGTTGGGTGGAACGTTGCAGCGACGTAGCTGGTTGCGGGACAAGCTTTTCTGAAGATAAGTATTCTTGTGCTTAAATCCTTGCAACTGTATTATTTTATGAATGAACATGATGAGTACTCATATGCTGTGAATGTATGATGACATGTATTTGCTTCTGCTATATGTTTAAGAAATTAGACATCTGCATAGGTATTAGGAGGATGTTGCATCTGTGTATGTTAGTATGTTTTTATTAGTATGCAATTTTCATACATTTTATACTATCTTCATGTTTATGTTCATGGGGCTAAATTTCTCGGGTCGATTAGTATGTGAGTCGCGTCCTCTTCGCTGGTCGGAGGGTTGGGGACATGACAACTTGGTATCAGAGCTTTGGGTTGCAGTATCGGGCCTCTATGGGCCAGGGAAGGCAGTTAACAGAGGTGGGGTAACCTCTGTTGAACACAGCAACAACTAGAGAAAAATTTGAAAATTTTTCTAAGTATGAAAACGCCTTTAGGCAGCTGAGAAAGCCCAAGACGAGCCGTTGTAGCGGCTGGGGGGGCTGAAGGAGAGCCGCAACAACGGCTATGTTATTTCCTTCTTGCTGCCACGGCGACAACAAACCAAGGAGGGAGCTGCTGAAGCGGCTGGGTCGCTTGNCTGGGGTGGCTGAAGGAGAGCCGCAACAACGGCTATGTTATTTCCTTCTTGCTGCCACGGCGACAACAAACCAAGGAGGGAGCTGCTGAAGCGGCTGGGTCGCTTGAAGCAAGCCAATTTAGCGGCAGGCAGAAGTTGATCTTTGAGCCACAATGTCGGCTGCGTTGGTGGAAAGCAAGTGAAGTGTTGAGCTGCTACACAGCGGATGAAAGATGAACATCGAGCGGCTATGGTGGGGGAAAGACGAGCATCGAGCCACTACGACGGAAGGCCACGGTGGACGAAAGCGATGGAGCGAGCCACATCGACGACTAGGATGTTGGAAGGCAAGCCGCAACGATGGCTGGGTTGCTAGGAGTTGAGCAGCTACAACAGCAGGAGGAAAAGAAAAGAGAGCTGACGGCGGCGGATGACAATTCGGGAAGGAGCCGCTGAAGCGGCGGGTGAGAAAAGATGATGGAGCCGCTGGAGCAACGGGTGAGAAAAGAGGATGGAGCCGCTACGACGGATGAAAGGTGAAGATCGGGCCACTATAGCGGCGGGTGGAGATTGAAAATCTTTCTGACGTAGTCGAAGGAAATTGAAAATTCTGCTCCGAAACAGGGTTTGACAGGAAATTCAATAGGCTTTTCAGTGAGATTGCGGGTGCAAGCCCCCTTGACCCCCGTCGTCCCCTTCAGATAATCGTTGTTATGAAAAGAAAAATTCTGTGTTTTGGAAAAATTGTCAATATATGATTTTCCCAAAGCAGGTAAGTAATGCATGATTCATATAAATGTTATACAACTAACAAATTGTTATTAAACACATTTTGCAGAATTATAGTTACCTTCAAAGGAAACATTCCGGATAGTGCAGTTTGGTAACGTGAGTCTTGGATCAACCATGAGAACCCATGACGGATATGATGCACGGGATTCCTACGAACGTGCGCAAGATTCCATGGCGAGTTGGAAATGATGATATAGAATCTAATGGAAGGAGATTGCAAGAGACTCCGTTAGACATTACAACTACCATGATAATCCTGATTAAAGCCCAGGAAGAGCAGCATCAATTGAATGTTGCTATGTTGCAAAGTTTGACAGACTTGCAAAGAAAGATGGACTCTGGACATGGTACAGTAAAACTAGAAGGTAGTAAGAGTAGTACTAGAAGAAGAAGGACTTCTAGTAGATCATCTGACTCAGAAGAATCCAGTGGGGATTCAAGCTCTTCTTCTCACAAGAGCAAGAGAAAGAGGCGCCACAGGGATCGCTCTCGAGATGAATTCAAGAAGGCTAAACCTCCTACGTTTGATGGCGGGGTAAAGACTGGACAAGAGGCTGAAGCTTGGCTTCTTGGGATAAAGAAGTATTTCCAAGTTCAGGATTATTTGAGAAACATGAAGGCAAGGGTTTCCATATTTATTCTGAATGGGAGGGCATCCATTTGGTGGGAGCACCTCAGACAAGTAAAGAGGATCAGTGAAAGGAGACTTGAGTGGAAATAATTCAAGAAGTATTTCAAGTTGAAGTACCTCTTCGACATGTACTATGATGACAAAATCAAGGAGTTCCATGAGCTAAGATTGGGACAACAGACCATGGAAGAATATGCCAACAAGTTCTTGGAATTGTTGAGGTATGTCAGGTATATCAGGGATGAAAAAGTGCAGATCCAGCGTTTCCTCAGCGGATTGCCTCAATCGTACAAAGACAGAATTGAGTTTTATGAACCTAGAACTCTGGAAAAAGCAATAAGAAAGGCTAAGTATTGCTATGAGCAAAGCAAAGGAAATCTTGATTACTAGAGGACATGGAAGGATAAAAGGAACGGGAAGTCTGATCAAAGGAAGAAAGGTTTCAAACCTTCTAATTTCAGGAATCAGCAGAAGCAACCATCACAAGATGAGAAGCAACCAACCAAAGTGATGGGAGAAAAGCCAAAAGATCCCCAGCAGAACAAGGAACCTCTTTGATGTTGGAAATGTGGAGGACCCCACATGCGCAGGAATTGTCAGCTTGAAAATTAGAATGCAAGGCCAACTTACAACATTCAAGAGGTAGAAACAGTGGGTCAAGTAGCAGGAGCTGTCCCTAGGATCTATGCAGCACTAGAGGACCGCCAGGCAGATCACTAGTCAACTGTGGTTGAAGTTGCAGGTAGGATTGTTGAGCAATCTGTTTCTATTTTGATTGACCCTGGTTCTACTCATAGTTACATTACTCCTATAGTAGTGGAGATTTGTGCTTTTAAGAAAGTAAAGCATAAGAAATCTTGGTTAGTTCAACTAGCCACTAGAACTAAGAGGAAGGTTAGTGAAGTGGTAGAGAAATGTCCATTGGTTATGAATGGATTGGTCACTTGTGTAGATCTGAATGTTCTACCACTTGGTTCCTATGATGTTCTCATCAGAATGGATTGGTTAGAGGCTCATAGGGTAAAGCTTGACTGTTATAATAAGACTTTAGAATGCATGGATGAAGAAGGGAACCCAAGAGTTGTGAAAGGCATTCCAAAGGTGGTTTCAGTAAGGCGGGTTTCAACAATGCAGTCGAAGAAATTCTGTAGGAAAGGTTGCCAGTTGTATGTAGCTCATATTTTGGAAGCAACATAAAATGAAACTCCTAGGTTGGAGGACTTTCATGTGTTGCAGGAATTCAGGGATGTGTTTCTCGATGAGATTCCAGGGCTTCCTCCAAAGAGAGACATTGATTTCACCATTGAACTTGTGCCAGGAGCAACACCAGTGTCCAAGACACCCTACAGAATGAGTACACCAGAAATGCTAGAGCCAAAGATGCAACTGCAAGAGTTGTTGGAAAAGAAGTATGTCAGACCAAGTGTGTCTCCTTGGGGAGCACTAGTCCTGTTTGTAAAGAAGAAAGATGGTACACTTAGATTGTGTATCGATTGCAGACAACTGAACAAAGTCACTGTGAAGAACAAGTATCCTTTGCCTAGGATTGATGATCTCTTTGATCAAATGAGAGGAGCAAAGGTATTTTCCAAGATTGACTTGAGATCTGGTTACCATCAGGTAAGATTCAAGGATGAAGACATTCATAAGACATCCTTTAGAACAAGGTATGGGCACTATGAGTTTGTAGTGGTGATGCAACTGCAAGAGTTGTTGGAAAAGAAGTATGTCAGACCAAGTGTGTCTCCTTGGGGAGCACTAGTCCTGTTTGTAAAGAAGAAAGATGGTACACTTAGATTGTGTATCGATTGCAGACAACTGAACAAAGTCACTGTGAAGAACAAGTATCCTTTGCCTAGGATTGATGATCTCTTTGATCAAATGAGAGGAGCAAAGGTATTTTCCAAGATTGACTTGAGATCTGGTTACCATCAGGTAAGATTCAAGGATGAAGACATTCATAAGACATCCTTTAGAACAAGGTATGGGCACTATGAGTTTGTAGTGGTGATGCAACTGCAAGAGTTGTTGGAAAAGAAGTATGTCAGACCAAGTGTGCCTCCTTGGGGGCAGCAGTCCTATTTGTAAAGAAGAAAGATGGTACACTTAGATTGTGTATCGATTACAGACAACTGAACAAAGTCACTGTGAAGAACAAGTATCCTTTGCTTAGGATTGATGATCTCTTTGATCAAATGAGAGGAGCAAAGGTATTTTCCAAGATTGACTTGAGATCTGGTTACCATCAGGTAAGAATCAAAGATGAAGACATTCATAAGACAGCCTTCAGAACAAGGTATGGGCACTATGAGTTTGTAGTGGTACCATCTGGTCTCACAAATGCACCAACTACATTTATGTGCCTTAGGAGTAGTGTCTTCAGCAGGTATTTGGACAAATTTGTTCTTGTCTTCCTTGATGACATTCTTATTTATTCTAAGAATGAGGAAGAGCATGCAGAGCATTTGAGATTGACATTGCAATTGCTCATGGAGCATAAGTTGTATGCAAAGTTGAGCAAGTGTGACTTCTATAGAGATAGAATTCAGTATTTGGGTCACGTTATCTTAGAAGAGGGAATATCAGTAGACCCTGAGAAGATTGAAGCCATTATGAATTGGCCTACTCCGAGGAATGTGACAGATGTAAGATCTTTTATGGGACTTGCAGGATACTACAGGAGATTCATTGAAGGATTCTCCAAGGTTGCACATCCAGTCACTTCTTTGCAAAAGAAGGGAATAAAGTTTGAATGGACATCGAAGTGTGAAGAAAGCTTCCATCAGTTGAAGAATCTTCTCACAAGTGCACCAGTCTTGAAAGTTGCAGACCCAGAGAAAGATTTTGTGGTGTGTACTGATGCATACGAACAAGGACTTGGAGGAGTCCTTATGCAAGACAACCACATAATATGTTATGAGTCAAGAAAGTTGAAAGAGCATGAGAAGAACTATGCCACTCATGATCTAGAACTTGCAGCCATAGTACATGCTCTCAGAATGTGGAGGCATTACTTGATGGGCAGGAGATTTGAGCCAAGGACAGACCATTATGGTCTGAAGTACTTGTTTGATCAGCCAACGTTAAATGCTAGGCAAGCTAGATGGCTGGAGTTTTTATGTGAGTTTAATTTTGAAATCAAGCACATAAAAGGAAAGGAGAACAAGGTAGCTGATGCACTCGGCATGAAGGTGCAGGAAATGCACATGGCATCTCTTAGTATTTGCTAGTCAGATTTGAGGCAGCAGATTGTTGGCCATACTGCTAGAGATGAATTATATGAGCAGGTAAAAGGCAAATTGCAGCAGCAAAGCCTTGAGAAGAGGTATGAGGGATATAAATTGGCAGAAGATGGACTTCTTACTTATAAGAACATAATTTATATTCCCAATGTAGCAGATTTGAGGAGAGTTGTTATGGATGAGGTCCATCAAGCTCCATATTCTTGTCACCCAGGATATCAGAAGACAATTGCTACAACTAGAAAGCAGTATTTTTGGCCAGGAATGAAAAAGGACAAGGCTGAGTACATTTCAAGGTGCATGAAATGTCAGCAGGGAAAGGTCGAGCACCAACACCCTGCAGGTTTGTTGCAGCCTTTGCCAGTTCCAGGATGGAAATGAGAAGTTATTTCCATTGGATTTTATCACAGGATTGCCAATGACTTGGAGACAACATGATTCCATCATGGTTGTGGTGGACAAGTTGACAAAGGAAGCGCATTTCATATCGGTTAAGTGTATGCATAAGATTGATGACATTGCAAAAATCTTCATGAAGGAGATTTTCAAATTGCATGGATTGCCTAAGGCGATAGTCTCTAACAGAGATGTCAAGTTCACTTCCAATTTTTGGAAGGGGTTGTTTGCAGATTTGGGTACAAAGTTGAACTTCAACACTTCCTACCATCCTCAGACTGATGGGTAGACAAAGAGAGTAAATCAAGTGCTGGAAGACATGCTTCGCATGTATGGGATGGACAAACCAACCAAGTGGGAAGATTATTTACACTTGGTAGAGTTTGCTTATAACAATGAACAACAAACATCCTTGGGGATGAGTCCTTATGAAGCCTTGTATGGAAGAAGGTGTAGAACACCAGTGACATGGGATAATCCAGTGAACATAATTTTGCTTGGGCCAGAATTGCTTAAGGAGATGGAGCAAGAAGTTGTAAAGATCAGGCAGAATCTAAAAGCAGCTCAGGACAGACAAAAAAGCTATGCAGATAAGCATAGGGTGAACAGAGAATTCAGTGTTGGGGATCATGTTTACCTCAGAGTGAGGGCAAGTAAGAGTTCCTTGAAGCTTGGAAGTTGTGCCAAGTTGTCGTCGAGATATTGTGGGCCGTTTGTGTTGAAAAGTTACCAAGGAAGTGTTGTTCACCTTGTGTTGCCTTGGGGTGGACACGAACACTTTAAAAGGTGAGCCTTAGTGATTTAAATTAATAAAGTGAGAAGTACTTTATATTTTTAAAGTCACTTTATTAAAAGTTAAGTCATGGTTTAAACTTTATCCTAAGTTCATATTTAATGATAAAGTCAAATGAGTGATTAATTAGAAGGGTCTTCACTTTATTAAATGACATGAGGTGCACTAAATGTCATTTATTATTTATTTAATGAGCATTTATTGTGAACCCTCAATCTAAGCTAATCTAGACCATTGGATTGAAAGAGGAAGTTACCATGAACAAAAAAGGCTTAGGGAGAGGCAAACCAAATCTTTTGTTCACTTTCACAAGAGAGATTTTTGAGAAATGAGAGAGCAAGAAGAAGAAGAGGGCAAGGGTTTGAAGTGATTTCATTTCTAGAGAAAGAGAAGGAGAGAGAAGGAGAATTATGCAGGTTTCAGAGGCACAAAAACCAAGGAAGAATCATTCTTTTATTTCAGCAATTTCAGCAAGGCAAACAGGATGTTTTCCAAGGCAGAATTTGCAGTTTTGATGGCAGAGTTTTTCAGCACGTTTTTCGAGGTGATTTTTGCAGATTTCTGAAAAAAAAATTTCGATTTTTTTTTCCTGTCCGTACAGCCGTACTGATCTGTACAGTCGCACAGAATCTGTACAGTCCGTACGGAACTGGCCGTACGACACATTTTTTTTGAGGCAGACTGTGTGCATAATTTTTTGCTGGGCTGTTTTTCTGGCACGTGGTTCGAGAAGAATAAATTCTGAAATTTCAGCAAGCCATTCAAGGATTGATTGGCACGTTTACCAAGGCATTTGGTGAAGATAAGTACTGCTGTATTTTTATTTAAAGTTTGCCTGAAAGAATAAAAATATCTCTCTCAAGAACATGTTTTCCCTTGGGGGTTTTTCTTGGACCATTTTTGGTAAAAAATCTGAGTCTCTAAAAATTTCATGAGTGGCTGATTTAATTTTCTGCATTTGAAAATTTGGCTGTTAGAAATTTTCTTAGTGTATTAAGTTGAAAGAATCTCAAGTGTTTCTAAGTTTTCAGTGAAAATTTTTAATTTTTTAAATGTACATGCATATTGAGGTTGGGCATTAAACCATATGCAGTGATCTGAACTTGAAACCGGGTTGGGGTTTGAAAATTTTCATGGTATCAGAGCACAGTTAAAGGGTTGGAAATTACACTTAGAAAAGAAATTTCAGACTTGGAGAAATAAGGGAAAACAGAGTTTGTGAAGAAACAGGTTCTTGAACTCATTTGCAATGATGGCCACTGGTTTGAGGGTAGAAGACAGGTTGGATGGAGCACAGAATTTTAGTCCTTGGAAGGCTAGAATTGTACTCATACTTCAAGAAAACGAACTATGGAATATAGTTGACAACACTACTACAAATCCAGTGAGAGTTCCTACAGATGCTGCTGCAAGGATTGTATTTGACAAGAAGGACATAAAGGAAAAAAGAATCCTTCTTGATGCGATAAAAGATCATGTGATTCCACATATCTCAGGTAAAAGCCATGCTCATCTGATGTGGACAACTTTAAACAACTTATACCAGAGTTCCAACGAAAACAGGAAAATGGTGTTAAGGGAGAAGCTGAAGGGTATTCGGATGAACAAGGGGGAGAACATGGTTCCTTACCTTACCAGGATTACACAAGTTTGAGATGAGCTTGGAGCGGTGGGGGAAAAGGTGGTTGATGCTGAGTTGGTTCGTACAGTTTTGAATGGCGTCGCAAAGCCATGGACTGTATTTGTGGAGTCAGTGGTTGCTCGTGAGCACATGCCTACATGGTATCGTCTTTGGGACGACTTCATTCAGGAGGACCCGGAGAGGGTATATACATGGGAGTGCATCTCACAGCAAGGAAGAGGAGGAAACTATGGCTTTGGCAGCAAAGGGGAACAAGAAGAAGAAGTTCAAGAAGGGTTCCAAAGGTGGAACCAAGCAGCAGGATGGTGAGAAGAAGGACATGAGCAAAGTGAAATGCTTTGCTTGTCAGAAGTTTGGACATTATGCTGGACAACGCCCAAACAAGAAGAAGAAGAAACAACAGACAATAGCTTCAGCAGAGATTGATGAGTAAGTTGCCTGATTTGACACAGAGTTTTCTCTCTTTGCTGGTGGTTGTAGAGAGAGAGCATCATCTATCACCAGCAGGGACATTGAGGACCAGACGGAGCATTCTTTGATCGTTGGGCATTCACTGAGTGCTTCCACTACTCCCTCCACATGGTATATTGACAGTGGAGCTTTGAGACATATGACAGGTGCACGGGATATGTTCACTGAGATTTCAGAGACAGGCTTGGAGTTGGAGATAGTGTTGGGTGATGATATAGTGGTGAGAGCAGTTGGGCGTGAGACAGTCCGTTTTGACAGGGAGTCCATGCAGCCCATGTTACTGAGGGATGTCTTGTACGTCCCTGGGCTGAAGAAGAATCTTGTTTCAGTTTCCGCTATTGAGGACAGAGGCTTTGGCATATATGTCCTAGATGGAAAAGTGTATATCTTTTCCAAAGCAGAGGGACCATCTACTTCATATGCGATTGGAGTTAGACGCTGGAAATTGTACAAGCTTCTCTTCCAGCCACATCATGCACTGGCACATACTGAGAGCAACAGTGAGATATGTGAGTTATGGCACAGGAGGATGGCCCATCTTCATCATTAAGCTTTGAGGATGCTGAGAGACATGACTACAGGTTTGCCAGATTTCAGCACAGAGCAGAGTGGCGTGTGCAGAGGGGGTGCTTTGGGAAAGTACACCAAGACTGCTTTTCCTAGCAGTGACAGTAGATCAGAGGGAGTACTTGACTTGATACATTCAGATCTGTGTGGTCCCATGTCATCTGTCTCTTTGACTGGTTATGAGTACTATGTCATTTTCATTGATGACTACTCCAGGAAGACCTGGATCTACTTCCTAAGGAGCAAGAAGTCAGAAGAAGTCTTGAAGAGGTTTTGAGAGTTCAAAGCTCTTGTGGAGAACCAAACAGGGAGGAGGATTCGAGTACTCAGATCAGACAATGGGGGTGAGTATACCTCTAAGGAGTTTGATGAGTTTTGCAGACAGGAGGGGATAAAGAGACAGTTGACAGTTCCTTACACTCCACAGCAGAATGGAGTAGCGGAAAGGAAGAACCGTTCGATAGTGGGAGCAGCTAGAGCCATGCTGCATGATCAAGGTCTTCCTTTCTTTCTATGGGCAGAGGCCTGTAGCACAGCTGTTTATGTACAGAACAGGAGTTCGCACTGTGCCTTGGGGTGCAAAACTCCTGAGGAGATGTTTACCGGGAAGAAGCCTGAGATAGGCCACTTCCGTATTTTTGGATGCCTTACATATTCTCATGTCCCTTCTGAGAAGAGGACAAAGTTGGAGGCTACTGGGGAGAAAGGCATCTTTGTTGGCGATGATGAGACTTCTAAAGCCTTCCGCATATACCTTCCTGCACAGAGGAGAGTTGTGGTGAGGAGGGAGGTGAGATTTGAGGAGGAGCGGGCCTTTAGAAAGTCTTTAGAGTCACAGGTGGAGCAGTAGCAGAGTACTACTTCACAGGTTACAGCATCTCAGAGTTCAGTGAGTTAGGGCATAGGGTCACAGGTTTCAGGGGTGACTGGGTCACAGGTTACAGGTTCATCAGTTTCAGGTACTCAGTCTACAGGGACTTCTGGTACAGGGGCAGGTTCACGGATCACAGGTTCACAGGTGACACCTTCACGTGATTCGAGCTCTTATGGTACAGGTTCAGGTTCACCAGGTACAGGATCTCAGGCCACAGGTACTTCTTCAGGGAGACAGGTATCAGATGAGGAGGTACAGGAGGAGGGTCTGCCACAGAAAGCTACTTCCAAGAAGAGAAAGCCAAGTTGGCTTAAGGAGCTTATGAAGGAAGCTGAGGAGTCTGTGGGGCCACCCAAGAGGGAGGTCAGAGAGAGCAAGGCACCAGAGAGGTTTTCCAGTTACATGGCAGTGGTGACTAGCTTGCGTGAGTCCGAGCCTTCTACTTATGAGGAGGCATCCCCACATCAGGTTTGGAGAGATGCCATGATGGAAGAGTACAATTCCATCATGAAGAATGGAGTGTGGGAGATTGTTCCAAGACCGGAGGGGAAGTCAGTTGTGACTTCCAAGTGGCTCTATAAAATCAAGTATGCTGCAGATGGCAGTATCGAGAAGTATAAAGCTCGGTTTGTAGCACGGGGGTTCTCACAGGTAGAGGGAGTTGATTATGATGAGACCTTTGCACCAGTTGCTAGATTTTCTTCGATCAGAGCAGTGATCTCCATTGTGGCACAGATTGGTTGGAGGATTCATCAGATGGATGTGAAGACCGCTTTTCTCAACGGTCTTCTACAGGAGGAGGTTTATCTGGAGCAGCCGCTGGGCTTTGAGATACATGAAAGAGAGTCCCATGTTTGCAGGCTCAGGAGAGCCTTGTATGGTCTGAAGCAAGCCCCTCGGGCTTGGTACTCGAGGATTGATTCTTCTCTGCTTTCGATTGGGTTTCGGAAGAGTGAGGTTGATCCCAACCTATATTTCATTGTGGTTGGAGGTGATCTGCTCATTCTTTTGCTATATGTTGATGACTTGTTTATCATAGGGGAGGAGCACCTAATTGTAGCACACAAGAAAGACCTTGCTTCAAAGTTTGAGATGACAGATCTTGAGCTGATGCATTACTATTTGGGGATGGAGATTTGGCAGGAGGATGGACATGTTTTCCTGGGGCGAGGAAAATATGCTGCAGATATTCTGAGGAGATTTCAGATGGAGGATTGTAGACCCATGTCCACACCCATGATCACCAACTGGAAGAAGCTTCATGGTTCTGAGGGAGAGTTGGTGGATCCTACCTTGTATCGTTAGTTGATTGGATCGTTGATGTATCTGGTCAACACTAGGCCAGATTTGAGTTTTGCAGTGAACACTCTCAGTCAGTTCAATGTGGAGCCCAGGAGTGTGCATTGGATAGCCGCAAAACATGTTTTGAGATACCTTGCTGGGACAGTAGATTATGGTCTGGACTACAGGAGGTCAGATGGAGTGGGCCTGGTTGGTTTCACAGATTCAGATTGGGCAGGCAGTGTTTCGGATCGGAAGAGCACTTCCGGTTGTTGTTTCAGTTTGGGCTCGGCAGTTGTGTCATGGTTCAGTCGGAAGCAAAAGTCCGTTGCTTTGAGTTCTGCTGAGGCTGAGTATATGGCAGCCAGTCAGGCTAGTTGTGAAGCATTGTGGCTTCGCAAGTTGATGGTAGATTTGTTTGATCAGGAGTTGAGGCCTACAGTCATTCACTGTGACAATCAGAGTTGCATCAGGCTCTCTGAGAATCCAGTGTTTCATGACAGGTCTAAACATATTGAAATCAGATATCACTTCATCAGAGATTATGTTCAGAGAGGAGCTGTTGAGTTACAGTACATTTCTACTGATGAGCAGGTGGCTGACATTCTCACGAAGTCTTTGGGAAGAGGGAAACATATTCATTTCAGGGACAAGTTGGGAGTGGTGAAGAACAACTTTCCTCAGTAAGAGGGAGTGTTGAAAAGTTACCAAGGAAGTGTTGTTCACCTTGTGTTGCCTTGGGGTGGACAAGAACACTTTAAAAGGTGATCCCTAGTCATTTAAATTAATAAAGTGAGAAGTACTTTATATTTTTAAAGTCACTTTATTAAAAGTTAAGTCATGGTTTATCTTAAGTTCATATTTAATGATAAAGTCAAGTGAGTGATTAATTAGAAGGGTCTTCACTTTATTAAATGACATGAGGTGCACTAAATGTCATTTATTATTTATTTAATGAGCATTTATTGTGAACTCTCAATCTAATCTAATCTAGACCATTGGATTGAAAGAGGAAGTTACCATGAACAAAAAAGGCTTGGAGAGAGGCAAACCGAATCTTTTGTTCACTTTCACAAGAGAGATTTTTGAGAAAGGAGAGAGCAAGAAGAAGAAGAGGGCAAGGGTTTGAAGTGATTTAATTTCTAGAGAAAGAGAAGGAGAGAGAAGGAGAATTTTGCAGGTTTCAGAGGCACAAAAACCAAGGAAGAATCATTCTTTAATTTCAGCAATTTCAGCAAGGCAAACAGGATGTTTTCCAGGGTAGAATATGTAGTTTTGATGGTAGATTTTTTCAGCACGTTTTTCGAGGTGATTTCTAAAAAAAAAATTTGATTTTTTTTTGGTTGTTCAGTCTGTACAGCCGTACGGATCCGTACGGAATCCGTACATCCGTACGGAATCAGTACAATCTGTATGACACATTTTTTTCGAGGCAGACTGTGTTCAAAAATTTTTGCTGGGCTGTTTTTTGGCACGTGGTTCGAGAAGAATAAATTTTGAAATTTCAGCAGCCCATTCAGGGATTGATTGGCACGTTTACCAAGGCATTTGGTGAAGATAAGTATTGCTGTATTTTTATTTAAAGTTTGCCTGAAAGAATAAAAATATCTCTCTCAAGAACAGGTTTTCCCTTGGGGGTTTTTCCTGGACCAGTTTTGGTAAAAAATACGAGTCTCTAAAAATTTCGTGAGTGGCTGATTTAATTTTCTACATTTGAAAATTTGGCTGTTAGAAATTTTCTGAGTTTATAAAGTTGAAATAATCTCAAGTGTTTCTAAGTTTTCAGTGAAAATTTTTAATTTTTTAAATGTACATGCATATTGGGGTTGGGCATTAAACCATATGCAGTGATCTGAACTTGAAACCGGGTTGGGGTTTGAAAATTTTCAGTTTGAAGTGCTTGAAAGAATAGGGCCAGTTGCGTATAGGCTTGCATTGCCTGCTAGCACTAGAGCTCATAATGTATTTCATGTTTCCTTGCTTAAGAAATATGTGCATGATCCTAACCATGTGATAAATTGGGATGTGATTCAGGTGGAACTCGAGGGAGAGTTCCGAATCGAGCCAAAGCGCATCCTCGACAGGAAGGCCACCATGCTCTGGAATCGAGCCATAGGGCAGGTAAAGGTGCAATGGGAGCACTACGACGTTGAAGAGGCTACATGGGAGCTGGAGGATGCCATGCGATTGACACATCCATTTTTGTTCAATTTTGTGGAGCACTGAGGCGATGCTAGTGTAAGCATTTTGTTCAATTTTGTAAAGCACTGAGGATAGTGCTATTGAAGGGGGAGGGGATTGTAACACCCCGATTTTGACCCCGTTTACATTAAATGTATATGATTTATATATTGTAATGGATCATGGTGTGGGGCTATATGCAAACGCCCCACCATTGATTGTCATATTATGTTTCGGCGATGCCGATGGTATTTTGTGCTAACCAGACACGTTATAATGTTGGATACCATGTACATATGCAAAATTAATTAAAAACCTGCAACCAGCTATGTTGATGCAACAATAATGAAAAGGGGCATGATTTCCTAAGGATAAGGGGGGGGGAATGTCTAACCCTTGGGGAACGGTCAAGTGTCAAAAGATGAACCCATCTAGATGTCAACCATCCTTTTTGTCTTACTCACCTTTTTTCCCTTGTCTCATTCAACCAACCGATTTAATTCTGTAGGAGTTGGTTGGGTAGTTATTACCCTTGGGGAACGTGTTGCCGCCTTTCACACACCTGGGGGAGACGTGGCATAAATCTTCAAGCCACTCGGTGTGTCCTTGGGGGCAAGTCTCGAGTTAAGGCTGTCACCTTGTTCTTGACTCCTCCGTTTAGGCTCAACTCCTAATGAAGCCAAGGGGGGTAGACCCTATTAAGTTACTAAGGCTAATTACTTTAGTATGATGGTATTAATTGAATAAGTTGCTTAGGAGTTTGAAATTAACAATCGAGAACCACAGATAACAAGATGAAAAATAAACACAAGTAAGCACAATGCTGACACCATAGTTTTAAAAATCGGAATCGGACTCGGAATCGGTCGAGGGTCAACTCCGAATCGGAATCGGAATCGGTAATGAATCGGTCGATTTGAATTTAATGAATCGGTTTACTAAAAAATACATAAAATATTTAAATTTTAAAGAAAAACATCATTTTCAAGATTTTAATCCATGATTTCAAAGCTTTAGAGACAAAATATCCGAAGTCTACTCATGTATATACCATATAAGTGTTAATATCTCAAAATGGCACAAAGTGTACTGTGCAATACATATCTAGCAGACTGGAAATGGAACAAAATACATAATCCATGAGGCCTAGAGGCCCTAGGGTATATGGCTTGTAGAGTCCAAAAAATAACATGCTACATAGTTAGCTACATAATAGTGACTACTGCACAGTCCACTGTTCAAGTTCCACAGTTTGTTCAAAGTTCAAACTTCATGGTTTAGTGTTCTGACTCCTGAGTTGACCGACCACTAACTCTCCAAGGTTCTAGGCTTCCATGATGCCAAGAAGTTAACAACACATGGAATTGAAGGTTGGGGGGTCAGGGGTAGTCACTAAAAAGGTCATAGGCTGGGTTAGGTAATTTTGGTTAGGAAAAAAAATTTAAAAACAAAAAGAAACAATAAAAAAACCTTGATTTTTGAGTGCACAAATCTTCACAAAAATCGGCTGATTTTTGTCATGAATTGGCTGAGCAAACCCGTTCAGTACCGAACCGGCCGATTCGGTGTCATAACCGGTTGGTTTGGTATCAAACTGGTCACCGATCCGATTTGCTCACCGGTTTGACTCGGTGAGCCCTTAAATCGGTGAATCGACCGATTTTGAAACCGGTTCGGCCGTGTTGCCGCCTAATACACACTTTATGATACGGGAAAGTCTCCAACCCGCTTTGTGTGTCCTTGGGGGCAAGTTAGAGCTGGGGACCACTGTCACCACA
>LPNX010633765.1:546595-707465 GCA_001517045.1 Pseudotsuga menziesii
ATGAAGGAGTGAGACCCTCATTAAATAGTTGAGGCAAACCCCAACATATTGAAGATAAATGGTTGAGATTAGATCTAGATCTAGGGTTTAATCTCCACCCCTAGATCTAGGTATTTGATTTTTCCATTCTTCTCAATTAATCCACACCCTTGGATTAATTTTTAATCAAAGGCCATAATGTTTAATCCATGTCCAAGTATTCTCCATCTTTAGATCTAGGTCTTTGGCTAAATATCCACCATTAGATGAGCTTTTAGGTTATTGGAAAAATCATGGGCCCAAGGGAGGCGCCCTCCTCTAAATTTAGCGGCATCCTCCAAATATGGCGTCTCTAATATGCATGTAAAAACGTGGCCCAAGGGCTAGCGCCCTCCTCCACTTTTGGCTGGACGTCCTTTAAAATGGGCGCTTTCCTCTAAATGTAGCGGCTATCCAAAATAGTGTAGCGCTCCTCTAAATAGTAGCTGGCACCACTAAACTTGGGCGCTCCTCCAAATATAGCGACACCCTTTTAAATGGCTAGCGTCCCTCATAACATAGTGGCGCCCCTCTATATGTGCATGCGCCCTCTTCAAAAAATGGTGGCGCCTCCAAGTTTAGCGCCACATTAAACAATGTAACGTGCTCCATATATTGGCCGCCCTTCACCAAGTTTAGCGTCCTCCTTATAATAGTGACGCCTCCATTGTTTGAATGCACCTCCTCTAAAATTAGCATGCGCCCCATTTGGTAGACGCCCTCATTAACAAGTGACGCCCTCTCTAATATGGTGGCTTCTTCCATAGTAGCGCCTTCTCCAAATTATGGCCGCCCCCATATGGTAGCTAGCGCCTTCCTTATAGTATTAGCGCTCCATTTATTTGGGTAAACCTTCCCCAATATGGTATCGCCCTACTTACATTGTAGCGCCCACCTTCAATTTAGTGGAGATTAAACCCTATTGCGTCCTCCTCCAATTTGGTAGCGCCTTAATCTTTAGCTTTGGAGGCTTCCCTTTAGGTTGACGCCCCCTCTATTTATGGTGAGGGTTTTCACAATGTGACGTCTCCCCTTTTCATTAGCGCCCCCACTTTGGATGTGGGCATAAAGGCTAAGCGCCCCATTTAGATGGTGGTTTGACTACTCATTATATTCCTCTAGCTAGGCTTTAGACTTGGCTCCAATAATAAAAAAATATCCTTTTGACTTAGGATAAAATACATTCACCTTAGATTTAAAATTTTCAAATTAAAGTTTTAAATTTTCCCAATAATGACTTAGGAAAAATTAAAAAATAACTTGAAAAATTAATATCTAGGCCATGGGGGGGGTGAAGAACTTTGGAATAAGTTTTCCTAGGCTTAGGAATCCCCCAACCAACTTACCATGGCATTTCTTGATTTTTTACTTCAAAATCAAAAAATGTGAATTTTGACTTAGGGAAATTAATTAATTCCCTAGGAAAAATAGACCTTGCTTAGACAAAAGTGGTCTATCTCCTCAACCACTCATCAGAATGACATGGGGCTCGAAGCAGTGGCTTAGGGGGTTTCATAGCAATTAACTTTGCATTCATAGCCCCTATTACAAAATGCCATGCTTGAGCAATTACATTATTACATCAAAACTCAGTTAACTAACCACCAAGGGCTGAAATTAATTAACTGGAAAAAATAAATAAAAAACAACAACATAACGAAATTCCGCAAGACTCTAGACAAATGCCTAACATGGTCATGAATCACTCTTGAAGCCTTAGCCACCTCATGGACTTGACTGGTAGAACGCCCGTCACCACTTTGGAGGATTTTGAGTGAAAACCAAACCGATTAAACTCGTTTACACAACAAGATCAATTGGAAAGGGAAAAACACTCGATGAGGGGACTTCCCTAACAACCAACTCCATGGTGTGGCATCCGTATCGTATGACCCACACTAGCACATAAAATTACATTAATTTTCCCACGCAGGGGAGCGGACATCACGTTTGACAAAGGGGCAATTGCCCTGCAGAAGTGAAAAATCCTCAGATTTTTCCAAGGTACAATTATGTACATCCTCATGTACATGAAGTTGCCACCTAGTCGAAATAGGTGGGCAACAGGCCGATTTTTAAAACTATGGTTGACACACAATATATATATCGAAAGAAGTAAACAAATAACCAGTGCCTTAAAATGGAGTCACAAAATGATTAAATGTGCTTGTATGTGCTTGGAGTGAATGTTTCGCAATTGTCTCTTGGTACGTTTTGAGTTAATATGAAAGAATGAGTGGATTAAATTAGGCGAAGGGCGAGTCCAGATATACCCGAGGGGTACTTGGAGTATGTCCAAAAATTAAACCTTCACGACTACCCGCAAGAAATGTGTGGGCTGAATGGAGTCTCTGAGACTGTGTTCATAATACACCCGCTAGGGTGTAACAGGGATCGACGCCTCGAGGTCACTGTCCATGAGTTCCCACTTCCTTTGGGTTTTTTGCCACTGCTTACGGTTTGTTTGAGGCATTCGATTTTCGCTTGATGGTGGTTAATTGGGGAAAGTGAAACCTAATTAATCTAGTCACTCACGTTGCTTTTGATGTAGCTTGACTGATCAGACGAACCGCAGCCAAAACGCAGAGCATACACACCAAAGTCTTTGTAATTTTTAGTAAATTTTAAAGGATGTGTTTTTGTTAGAAAGAAAAACCCTCCAGGAACCTCTTTCGGTCCAAGTGGACCTCAATCAGGGAATCAAGGAGGGGGTTGATTTTAAAAGATTGCTTGCAAAAATGAATAAAGAAGCAACAATAAAACAAACCACAGGTTCTCTAATTAGTCCTACCACGCATCTCTGTCCCCTTTTGGGTCAATCGGGAAGTCGTGGGGTAAGTATTAAAGTTACTTTGATCTTATAATATGGAAGATATGATGAAAGTAATCAAAGTAAACTATTTTGCATAAATAAAACTAATCTAGAGCGAGAAATAAGAAAATGCAAAAAGGAAAAAAAAGGGATATGAATCACCACAGGGGGGATGGGGAATGGGCTCGAAAGAGCCTATTCGGAATTATTTTTTATTACCAACGGTTGCAATATCAGCAAACTGATATGACGCCTCTTGATTCTTATACAAAATGAAACCAAGAGCTTACAAAGTGCAAAAATTAAAGATTTCAGTCCACAACAGAGACCCCTGGGGGAATTCAGATGGCCCAAAAGTCGCTCTCGAACAATAGCTCCTCTTTTCTGTTATACCTGCTAAAAACCATCAAGCTTATTAGACTGAAATATGCCCAAGAGCACTCTGAAAGTATTTTTGGGTCAGTTTACTTTTAACCAAAAAAAGCTTAAGTTAAAACTAGTAAAAAGGGTAAAAAAGGAAGCTTTCCTTGGGACCTTGGCTTGCCTTTTAGGCAGCCAATATGATGTGCATTGATTGTTGGATTTATCTTTTATAACAGAAAACAGAAATATAATGCATGCAAGCTACAAATTCTCTTTAAAATGCCATGGGAGAAGGACGATTTCCCGAAAGCTAGATCTAGAATGCTTATGAAACCTTTTAAGAACAAGATCTAGATTATGGGCTTTCAGAAGATAGATCTATGTTAAATTTACTTTAAGATGATAGATCTAAACAAATCAAAGCTATGAACCAAGTAACCGAGTAGATTAAAATTTTGAGAGGAGAAAGAGAAGAAGGAAAGCCTGTAGCCGTGAAGATCAACCGTGGAGCTTTCCGGTGGAATGTCGAGGGACTATGCCTTTGAGAAAGTTTTGGAGAAAGTGAGGAAGCAAACTAGATCAACTCCCTCTCCAAGGTATGAACCTGCAACTAATCCAAAGGCTTGCCAAAATGCTTGTGAGATCCGGTTAATACATAAATAGAGATATTAGAATAACATGCATATAAACTTATAAAACATGTTAAATCTAGATCTTTAGACATGCATAAAAGAAAAAGAGATAGCCAATAAACTTATTAACATATTCCTTTCCTATCAAGATCATAATAAATTTATTATCAATCTTTTAGCATTGGATCCACAATATCAAAATAAGCAAGTTATGAACACAGATACATGTTACCTCAGTGAAACATGGCAATGCTCATCCACACATAATAACATGACACCATCTTGCCTCCAAAGCTTTTCTTTATTTCAACAAGAAAAATATAGCAACATTACAACAACAACAACTCCTCAATCCGACTTTAACTAGCTTGGAAAGGAGGACACTGAGCTTTATTTATAACAAAAACTGGAACCCTAGCCCAGAGGGGGTGCAATTCCCAAGTAGAGAGAGACTGCAGCTGCATGAGGAGTCAAGCCGAGCTTGATTTGAGTCTGACTGGGTCTGATCTGAGTCTGACTGAGTGTAACTGGCAATCAGAGTGTTGATCGGACCGACACCTCAATCGGTTAACTAAAACATCAACTAAATCACATCTAGATGAGCCCACACGTGTGGAGGAGAGAGAGAGGGCACAAATCCCAAGATTGCATGCTGTGGTGCACTCCCTCTTTAGCCCAAATCAACTCCTTCTGTCAAGGAATGGTCAGATCTAGTCAATCCAAAGCCGATGAGCCTTATTTCAGTCAAATCAGAGCAAAATCCACTGATTTAGGAATTTGGATTTGCTCCATTATTTAATTAATTTTTAATTAAATTAATTAATATTTGATTTTTTTGGATTTTTTACCTAAGTGATGGACAAATCACTCAAAACTTAGGAAAAGTGGGTTTATGGGTTTACCTAGTGCTCTGAGTTAGAAAATGAGCACCCCCATGACTGACACTGATTTCTGAGCCCACTTTTATTACAAAAGCAATTTTTCCATTTAGATTATCAAAAAATAGCCTAAGTTTTGGAAAAATTAAAACTTAAAAAAACTTAAAAAATAAAATAAAATTAAAACTTAGGGGGACTTAGACATGTTCATATGACTCGACCATAATGCCTAGCATGTTTATACATTGACACATAGACTCTAATAACCTCATTAGGCCTAAATGCCAAGCCGACCACCCCAACTTTGGAGGTATTGAGTGAAAAACTCAGAAATTATTAGTCGTTTATTCAACAACCAATAATAACCAAGGGAAAAATCACTCTAGGCTGATCGGATTGACAAATAAAGTCCAAGAGACCGAGTCGTTTACAGACACCATCATGCTAGAACATTTTATTACAACTCCTCGGCTGATCGGATTGACAAATAAAGTCCAAGAGACCGAGTCGTTTACAGACACCATCATGCTAGAACATTTTATTACAACTCCCCTACGGGGTATGAACACGTGATATAGTACAACAAACACTTCCCAGAAGCAATTCTGAAGGTCTTCTGAAGTTCGAACAAATCATCTTTGTCCGGTTCACAAGGCTCACTTGGTAAAAAACCACTAAGTACAACTTAGGTGGTAACAGAACGTATGCATGGGCAGTCGTGTGATTGGCAGGACTGTCGGTCCTTTGACCACACGCATACTCCACCGAGGGAGCGCATTCAGTCCTCACACGGGCAGAGGGAGGGGGCATTCGACACTCACGCAGACACTCGTTTTCCTCACGCAGGAAGGCATTCACGACTGTTCTTTTCCTTGCTATTGTTGTGTGTACAACTTAGGTGGTAACAGAACGTATGCATGGGCAGTCGTGCGATTGGCAGGACTGTCGGTCCTTTGACCACACGCATACTCCACCGAGGGAGCGCATTTAGTCCTCACACGGGCAGAGGGAGGGGGCATTCGACACTCATGCAGACACTCGTTTTCCTCACGCAGGAAGGCATTCACGGCTGTTCTTTTCCCTGCTATTGTTGTGTGTAGTTTCTCTTCACGATTGTGGGTTTGAGTATGTAAATCCCTTCACGTAGGCTGTATTCTTCTATCCTCACATAACTGAGAGATCGTTGTTGTTTTCCCCACGCCCTTGGGTTGTTGTTGAGTCATTTTGGCCACGATAGGGACATAAACGACTCTGGAGTCGAGTTGCTCAGTCTGAGCTATGTATTACCCAATTGCCGTTCCGGTTTTGCTCGGTGGTGTTTTCCTTCAAATTCCAGAGCTGTGAATTGCTGTGTATTTTGTGGTTGTTGGTCTTTGGACTGTTTGGGAGTGTAAATGGAGCCTGCGTGTGCTTGATAAACCTAGTGTGTGCAGGAGCCTCACAGACAGAGCTAGAGGGCTGGCTTTCTTCTCTACGCCCCTTGAATAGCACTGGAAGGGAAGTCATAGCCCGAGGGACTGTGCAGCAGAGAAGGGGATGATTTCTTGTGTTGGCTGAGTGTGGCTGTCTTAGAAGTCAGGCTAGCTCTAGTGCAGGTGTCCTTAGCTCTTCAGTGAGCCCACTAGCTTAGCAGCCAACATTTCTAGCTCCTGATAGCCTGATAAACCCAACTCTGTTGGCTTGGCTATGTCTTGTAGTGGACCCTTGGCCTGATAAACCCAACCGTGTTGGCTTGGCTGAGTTCTGTACCCTTGGCTATGTGTGAGCCTGCTAGTTTCTGCTTACTCCTTGTGGAATCATGCCCAGCTCGGGGGTGGCAGTGTTGCTGAGAGATTGATGAGCGCACTGGCCTATTGTTGGGTGGAACATTGCAGTGACGTAGCTGGTTGCGAGACAAGCTTTCCTGAAGATAAGTATTCTTGTGTTTAAATCCTTATAACTGTATTATTTTATGAATGAACATGATGAATGCTTATATGCTATGAATGTATGGTGACATGTATTTGCTTTCGCTGTATGTTTAAGAAATTATTCATCTGCATAGGTATTATGAGGATGTTGCATCTGTGTATGTTAGTATGTTTTTATCAGTATGCAATTTTCATACATTTTATATTATCTTCATGTTTATGTTCATGTGGCTAAATTGCTCGGGTCGATTAGTATGTGAGTCACGTCCTCTTCGCCGGTCGGAGGGTTGGGGACTTGACATGCTCACTTAGTCAAACAACTGTCGCTGGGTGGGGTGAATGAAACCAGGCTACAATAAGGGAATGACCAGTTAACTTTGACACCGTGAGTTCTTAGACTAGAAGGGGATTTAGGGATCCACTTGGATGTGTGCAGGATAGATAACGATAGGGAAAGGCAGTGTCTCACAAATGGCATTAGTTGTTTGACGAGTGTCCATTCAACTTTAACAAGTGTCCATAAGCTCACATCCAAGCTTGACTCAAGTTCCGTGAGGATCGTTTCTAGGACCCTTGTGTTGAGTACACAAGAAACTGTAGTGTAGAGATCCCATGGGACTCTTATCCCTTACTCCATCTCTCACATCACAACCTGTGCGCTTCGTGAGGAAATAATCATTACATTCTTCTAAATAATATGGCCAATAGTCTTTAGATTTAGCATTTGTTTACCCACTACTTTTTAGGCCTTTCACATTTCATTTCATAGCCCTTTTAGATATGTTTAAAAACACAATTTGCAATTTTATTTATGGGCTTGCATTTCATAATATATAACATATAGCACATAAATGCATGTAATGATGGTAGTACATCTTGCTTCAAGTTTTAGTTGACACACCTCAAGCAACTAGGGGTACCATCCACAATTAGGACCAAACATTGGGGGCATTTGACTAGAGAGGTAAAGGCTTCAAAATCCCAACTCACATAGGCTCAGGACCCAACACCAGCAAGTTCTCTTGGCCCAGAAGGGTCAAGGCTTTGGCAAGTTTTGTTGCACAATTCAGAGCCGAGACAAAAATCAACATGGGGTCTATCCAGCATAGAGATCTAAGTGAGGGAAGGTCTTCAATCTCACAGGTCAAAGTTCAAGTCAAGGATTAATCACAAAAAAAAAGATACGAAGGGATGGAGGAACGTGAAAAAGTGAGACAAACATAGCTATGTAAGACTAAGTCTGCATATGCTAAGCGATACTAGTGAGCATATAAAAAGGTTTGTAACATTTGAGATCATATGTCCATTCAGTATGACAAGCTCATGACAACAATGTAATACCAAATCACCAATATCAATCACTATGCCAAGTTAAAGCTAACAAGATGATCAAAACAGTTTAATCAATTATCCAAATACACATATACTTGTCAGGCCATATACCTGTCTCCAACTCCAACTGTGTGGGAAAAGGAAAAACAACAACCATTTGCTCTGTCAAATGACCCAAGGCTACAACCAAGACATCTCAATGGACCATCCAAGTCAAAGTCCTGGTATAAGATACTGCTGCTGCTCAAAATTGCTCTCCCTAACTGATAATAACTGGTCAGAATGTGTTGAAAATATCTGGGACTGGCATTGACTGGAATAAAAAGGTAGTTTGTTGCATCATGGTAACCCAACTACAATATATGTGATAACAGGGACATCATAGAGTGTGGAGGTATGAGCAAAGATGGATGTGGATTTAAGATTGGATGGAGCGGGGAGTGGTGTGGGAAAAAAGTAAGCCAAGAAACTATGTTGAAAATGTGAAGAAGAAGAGGAGCGAACATCTTGCCTTGGAGGATGTCTTGGAGTGATTATTGCATATTGGAACTCCTTGGTTGCTAGGGTTTTGATGATTCACCTTAGTTGAAGTCTATGATATGTACTTGTACTTCATCTTGGGTATATTAATGAAGTTTATAGCTGTCAAGAACATGTGAAATTTCCAGATTTGAATTTCAGCCATATATGTTCTTTATGTATTATTATTTACAACATTCTCTTATCATGATGCACCTAGTGTATCTTACCCCATTTAGGATAGAGTGCAACCAACAACATTAAAATCGGTTTTTCAGCAAAAAAGCTGCAAGTGGGGGGTTTCTAGTTTGCCAAAGACTCGCAGGACTCGCACCTAGGCCCAACCATAATGTGCACTTTGCAAACCCACAAGCACGAGCATAAGCAAAAGAGTGTAATTGGTGAGACTTGTATCTTAGTGGGGGTGGTATCAAATCTTTGCTTTCACCGTCTTGACAAGCCATTATTGAGGACTTTTGCTTTTTCTATTGAAAGACATTTTATTCAAGTTTCTAAAATCAATGCATAGTTGCATGTCATTGTTTTCATTTTTTATTGGTACTGTGTTGGCAATCCATAAAGGGTCTGTTGCCGCCTAATTCACACTTTAAGACGCAGGAAAGTCACAACCTGCTATGTGTGTCCTTGGGGGCAAGCGAGAGCTGGGGACCACTGTCACCACAGTCTACAGCTCCTCCGTTTAGGCAAGATCCCAACAGAGCCAAGGGGGGTAGTCCCTATGGAAAGACTATGTTCCAGGTTTATTAATTAATTGGAGATTAATTAAAGGGATCTTTTTATTAAGATTACAAAATTATAAGACCAGTGCCTATATTAAATGGAGTCAAAAGATACAAAATTACAACAATAACAAATCAAAGTATTTTAGCAATGATTAAACTACGACTTAAATGTTTAACAATGAGATAACAAATGATATAATCATAATCGTCAATGAACCAAATATTAAGCCAATGCACAGGTGGTTTACCAATGTATACAATGTAAATAAGATTTCCAATATGGCAGAGAAGCACTTTGAGTTAAAACGATTGAACCAACCGTAAATTAAACAAAATGGAAAAACTTCAAGCCAATAAGCATTCACCACATAAGATTGTACAGCTAAAAGTAGATAGATGTAACTGCAAAGTACAATGCTGGAAGTGAAAATTGTAGTGTTGTATTGTAGTAAAAGAGTGCTTGAAATAAATGTATTGTAGTGCTTGCAGTAAAATGAAGTGAAAATGATTGTAGTAAAAGTAGTAATCTGTGTTTGTAGGGCGTTTTGCAATGCTTCTTGGTTAATTTTAATAAATTTTAATTAGAGTTGTTCTTCTTGAAGTTAGTTTTAGATCCGGTGGTGTGACTACCCCGATCTAGTTCTTCTCAAACCGAAGATGGAATGCTGTTGCGCTCAACAGGTGGGAGCAAGCCCACCCCTAGCTCACAGGTCAAACCCCAATGGCCCGGTGCTCACAAGGAGGACGACGAAGCGCCTAGAGACTGTCCCCAGCCTGCTACCCCTTGCAACTTTCGAGTCACTGTTTTTAATCGATTCAAAAGTCTCTGGATGGATGCCTATTAGACTACGACTTCCTTTTCCCCTGGTCGTATCTCGGAGTACCCCGGAGGGTGATAACCGAGTAGAGGAGCGGGAGATAGAGAAGCTTGGTTGGTAAATTTTAAAGATTTATTTTAATCTTGATGTTTAATATGCAAGGTTTATTTTAAAATAATCAAAAGAATTTGGGAAGTAAAGAGATTGAATGTAGATTGTAGTACAAGAAAAGGAAAGTTAATCTAATTACCTAAGCCCCCACTTACCCTGTTTTTCATATCCAGCTTGAATTCCCTAAAGGGAGATGACAAGCGGATAGAGGATACACAGGTTGGATGGGTTGTATGGTTACTTCTTTAACAAAAAAAACGAGACTTGCATAAGCAGAAACTTGAAAGCAGCTAAACTATAGTAAACTCACCTCACAACAATCTTTGAGACAGAGATGATGGTCTGTCACAAAGATAGGTGGGTAGCTGGAAGTAAAACTAACTATCTACTTCTTCCTAATCTACTTACTCATAAATTATAAATGATTACAAGACTTTAAAGAATACCCCAAGAGACTCTCTTTGGGGTTTACAATAACAGAAAATTTTGAGAGAGAAAGTTGAGGAATGGAACCCCTTTTATGCCGGTTGAAGCTTGAGGAGATTTTATGTCTTTTGGGGCAGCAATTCTTCTTTAAAGATGAATAACCTGTCAAAAACCAGCGAGGTATTTTTCGTTGCAAATCACATGAAACATTAAAAAAAATCTGCTGTTACAATATTAGTACAAAATTTACAATTTTTTACATAAAAATCTGAGCGAAAGTATGACAGAAATATGAATAATATTTATCAAAGAGGTATGCAATAAGTTAATCCCGAAGGAACTTGCGTTCGGCTCGAGAGATTGGATAAACCAATTCAGACCGACTTCATTCACCGCAGATGCGGATCAATTGATACCATAAGTATTCGAGACAGAGCTATTTTTGCATAGAGCTCACAGACTGACTGGAAACTGAGTTTCCAGCCACCTAAATAATACTAAAACAACAGAAATAACAAGTTAAATTAATATATATGAGGTTAGGGCTTCTAAACAGGGGTTATATTCACTAAACAGTGAATAAAACCCTGTTTAAAACAGGCTGAAAGTAGATGGCCGAATTTAAATTGTTGCCGGAATGAAGTTTCTTGAAGGAATTTCCTTGCTTGGATAACCTGCAATACAAACTATGCCTGCAAAATATTGTACTTCTAGAGATGAACACCTAATACTTCCTGCAAAACACTCTGTAAGAAATATCAGATCATTCACAAAAAAGAATAAAAATACTTCTATTCTTTAATCTCTCCACAAAACACTTTGTGGAGAGCTAACTAGAAAAAAACAACAAATGCAAACAAAATAAATACAAGGTTACCTCAATACATGTAGATCATGAAAGTTGAAGCATAGTATTCCTCCAAAGAATTTTATTAAAAGAGCCCAGCTTGGGCAAAACTTCAATACAATGTAGCAAGAATATGAGAGAAGAAGAAGAATTTTCCGGCAGCATAACAATAACATAAGAGATTGTGAATAATGAGGAGTGATACCCTCATTATATAGTTGAGGCAAACCCCCAACCCTTTGAAGCTCAATGGTTGAGATTAGATCTAGATCTAGGGTTTAATCCCCACCACTAGATCTAGGTATTTGGCTTTCTATTACTCTCAATTAATCTCCACCATTAGATTAATTTTAATCAAAGGCTAAGAGACTTAATCCATGTCTCAAATAATACTAGCCTTTAGATTTAGGCTTTTGATTTAATTTCAGCCTTTAGATGAGCTTTTATGTGAATGGAAACATCATGGGCCCCTTTGACTCAAATTTTAATTTTTTAATTTTTAAACTTTATTTTATCTTTTACTTTTTATTTTTATCTTTTTTATTTTTAAATCTTTTAATCTTTTATTTTCAAGTTTATATTTTTTATCTTTTATCTTTTATTTTATCTCGCATTTTTAATTTTTAATTTTTTGCTTTTATCTTTTATTATTATTATTATTATTATTATTATTATCATTTATCTTTTATTTTATTTTTATTTTTAATCTTTTATTTTTTATTTTTTATTTTTTAATTTTTTAACTTTTTTTAATTTTTGATCTTTTATTTTTTTATTTGTATCTTTTTATTATTTATTTATTTATTTATTTTTATCTTTTATCTTTTTAATTTTTAATTTTTTGCTTTTATCTTTTATTATTATTATTATTATTATTATTATTATTATTATTTATCTTTTATTTTATTTTTATTTTTAATCTTTTTATTAAGACAAGAGGGGCACCCCACTTAGGAGATCTTCAGACATTTACTTGGATCACCTTTTAACTAGGCTTTGACTTTAGCCACTTACATCCAAGATAAATTTTTAACCTTAGACTTAGGCTAAATACACATTTCACCTTAGATTTAATTTTTCAAATTAATATTTTTAAATTTTTCCAATTTTGACTTAGGAAAAATTAAAAAATAACTTGAAAAAACTATATCTTGGCCATGGGGGGATAAAAAAAACTTTGGGATAAGTTTTCTTAGGCTTAGGAACACCCATACCAACTTACCATGGCATTTCTTGATTTTTTACTTCAAAATCAAAAAATGTGAATTTTGACTTAGGGAAATTAATTAATTCCCTAGGCAAAAATAGACCTTGCTTAGACAAAAATGGTCTATCTCCTCAACCACTCATCAGAATGACATGGGACTCGAAGCAGTGGCTTAGGGGGTTTCATAGCAATTAACTTTGCATTCATAGCCCCTATTACAAAATGCCATGCTTGAGCAATTACATTATTACATCAACAACTGAGTTAATTAATCACCAAGGGGTGAAATTAATTAACTAGGAAAAAATTAATAAAATACAACAACACAATGAAACTCCGCAAGACTCTATACAAGTGCCTAGTATGATCATGAATCACACTTTGAAGCCTTAGCCACCTCATGGAATTGACTGGTAGAACGCCCGTCACCACTTTGGAGGATTTTGAGTGAAAACCAAACCGATTAAACTCGTTTGTTCAACAAGGTCAATTGGAAAGGGAAAAACACTCGATAAGGGGACTTCCCTAACAACCCATTCCATGGTGTGGCATCCATATCATATGACCCACACTAGCACATAAAATTACATTAATTTTCCCACGCAGGGGAGCGGACATTTCGTTTTACAAAGGGGCAATAGCCCCGCAGAAGTGAAAAATCCTCAGATTTTTCTAAGGTACAAGTATGTACATCCTCATGTACATGGAGTTGCCACCTAGTCGAAATAGGTGGGCAACAGGGTCCTTGATTGGGGCAATAGTATTCCCATCACAACTTATGCACCTATTTATTAGTGACCATAGCGAGATTTAGGTTGATGGGCATTTGCATCCACGTAAAAGGCTTTACATCTGCCATCAATGGTATGGCACACATTTGTTTTATGTCTTTAGTCATCATAGTTCCAACTATACAAGTGAACACATCTTTGAATTCTCTTATAAGATTGTCAATGTTGTTCCCCCACTCTTCAGGGGAACAAGATTATTCTAGGGTTTTCTAGGGTACCAACATTAATTTCAAGAACTTCTTCAGCATTGGTTTGATTAGAAGGTGCTATAACTCTGTCATGCTTGTCCAAAATTTGTTGCAAGGGTATCAATCCTTCTGCATCTTATTGGTCTTTCATTGTGCAACCATTTTTTCTCTAGTTGTATCTGGATTGGGCATCAAATAATCATTTTGTTGTTGATTTATTTACTAAGAAGAAAATTCCTTAACATTAGTCAAGAGTCGAGGATCTTAAAGGCCGAGTTTCATCATCAAATATCTTCCAGTGTTCAACATTACCTGGAATGTAAGGGCCTAAAAGCAACTTCAACTTCATATTTGATGTTAATTTTTCTAATTCCCACAAGTTATATCCTAGTGATTTCCTTCACACAATGATTAAATTCTTGCTGACTGAATAATATATATTGGCTGGAATTTATTAAGAGAATTTAATAGTGGAAGCAAAATGGAAACAAATCTCAGTAACACATGCAGAAAATTTTTGCCCTTCAAAAATGCTTTTCATTAAATAATATCCAAGCATACAAGGGCTCCCTTACTACGAAAATGGCCCAAAAGAGAAAAATACAATCTATAACAAACTTGGCAAATTTTCCCTTTTGAGATTAATCTTTGCCTGCAAATCTGCCTCTGAAAATCCATGTTCACCTTTTGTTGCCTTGTACGACCTGTACTGCCTGTACACGACCCTGTATGGTCTGTACTACCTGCACAACTTGCACGATTGGCTGTATGACTCGGTATGGCTTGTAAAACATGGCCCATGGCCTGTTGTATGGCTTACATGGCACGCGCCTAACTGTACGGCAAGCATGTGTGTTTGTACTACTGCTGTACAACCTTGTACGACCCTGCTAGGCATTACGAATGCATGGTACGACCTCTCCTGCAAGTGTTGAAGCCTCCTCCTTGTTGATATGGCCTCCTTAAAAGGTTCTCTTACTATTGTCTTCTTCTCTCTGCCAAATCTTGAAAATGAAAGTCCTTCACTCTCTGAAATGAGTCACTTACTCACAACTTAATATGTTGGGTTGGTGTGTATTCTCTCATTTTGGTTGCCTTCCATAAACTTGAGATGAGCCAAAACCCTAACCTTCAAAGTGATCAATGGTTGAGATTATATTTCACCTCACCTGATATCAAGGGCTAAGATTAATGTAAATATCTTAAATAACTAATGCCAAAAATTTAGGCATTTGATTAAATTAACCTCAATTAATTCTAAAATGACATTCACTCTAATAATTTGACTCAATAAAGTGAAATTCCAAAGTTCTGAGAGGTATTAATTATGATTTGCACAAGTTAGAGATACTTGTATGAGCTACAAACTTCAACACTCCCTTTTAGCAAGGAAGGTATACTGCACCATTCCAAGTTTATCTCTGAAGAAGACAAACTTCCCTTTAATGAAGGGTATGGTTAGAATGTTTGCAACCCGCTCATCTGTGGAGATATACTGAAGCTTGACTACTCCCTTTTGGATCCTATCTCACATGAGGTCATATTTGATCTCAATATGCTTGGACCTGACACGGGAGATTGGATTCTCAGAGAGTTTGATACAACTCTGATTATGACATGGGATATTGGATTCTCAGAGAGTATCACCACGGGTCCAATTCCTAATCAAATAATCTTGTAGGTAGTTTGTGAAGACAAATAGCTTCACAACTAGCCATACTTGTTGCCATGTACTCTGCCTTTTAAAAACTGAGTGCTACTAAAGTTTGCTTCTTGTTGAACCATGAAATCATTGTTGATCCCAAGTTGAAGAAGCACCTTGCGGTGCTCTTTCGATCTATTGCACTCCTTGCCCAACTTGAGTCTGAACATCCCTGTAGCCTCAATCCATCACCTCTAAGATACCTCAATCCACACTCCACTTTGCCTCTTCAATTATCTGAGCACATGCTTTGTTGGTACCCAAATGCACCTGCCTTGACTCCACCATGAACTAGCCCAAGGTGTTAAGAACAAAACATATATTTGGCCTAGTGTGGACCAAATACATCAAGGAACCTATCAACTGTCTGTACAACTTGGGATCCACCAATTCTGAATTTGAAGTGGAAACCTTCTTCAGGCTGGTATCCATAGGTGTAGCCATAGGTTTATAGTCCTCCATCTTGAATCTCCTCAAAATCTCTACTGTGTACTTCCCTTGACTAAGGAAGATCTCACCTGATCTTTGCATACCTTTAACCCCAAGAAATAATGCATCAAACCAATATTCTTCATCTCGAACTCTATAGCCAAATCTGTCTTGCACCCTGCTATAAGCCCCTTTGCACCTTTGAGAAACAAATTATCTGTACAACACCAAGATGAGTGGGTCAGACCCGTCACCCAACAAGTATGAAGTACAAGTTAGGATCCTGCCTCACTCTTGGTGAAGCCCATGCTCTACAATGTCCCCATGCTCTACAAGTATCCATCAATCTTGGAATACCACGCCTTGGGTGCCTGTTTGAGTCCATACAAGGCTTTCTTAAAGATTGATTCTATTTTGTGTTGATATTAAAGACCATTGTCCAAGTACCATGCACTCCTAGCAATTGTGTTGGTGGAAAGGTAGGAAACTAGTGAGAAGTCACTCGAACTTCACAACAAAATGACTCAGCTGAGTTTCTGTAGATGCTGCTACCTACTGTGTTTATCCTTTTCCTTTCTTCTTTTGCAGACACTGAGATGTATAGTGACCATTCTTGTGGCACACTAAGTGCTTGATCTTGCTGAAGTCCTTCTCGGGCCGTGAAGTTGCTCTCTCACTATTATCCTTCTTTCTTGAAACTTTCCTTGGCCCTTTCTTGTCTTGCTGGCAAGGGATAGGTTCTTATCACTACCTCCTTGCTTGCTAGCTTTGGACACCTCCAGAGTTTCTTCCTAGATGCAATCATCCCAAAGACTTTGCCAATCTAGAAGACAATCTCAAGTTCAGATCCCTCTTACAAATGGTTCCCAAGGCTTGGTGAACCCATTGAATGACACATTGACAAGCTCTACGTCATCCACTTTCTCTCCAATGGATGCAATTTGATCATGCATATGGGTGATCATCATGAGATAACTGGTACATAGTCAGATCTTGATATTTGAACATCTTCGAGTTTATTCTTCAAGATCATCTTCTTGTTCACATTGTCACTTTGGAGCAAATCCACTAGATCCTTGAACATTTCTTTGGCCGACTGTGTCTTTGCCACATGAGGAATCAAGTGATCATTCAAAGCGCCCAATACCAATCTTTGAGCTTATATGTCCTTCTTCTAATGAGCTTCCTTTAAAGTTGCATCTGTTGATACAGGAACAACTTTTTTCACAATTTCTCAAAGATCGTGTTCCTTTAAGAGAAAGCTTATCCTCGCCTTCTAGCACAGGAAGTTAGATACCCCATCGATCTTCAAACCTGATACTGGTTGCTTCCATTTCTATATCTGATCAAACTAACTGTCGTGTGCTTATTCCTTTAAGCACCCACTAAGATCTACTGCTGTATATCCCAGATTTGTACTAGATTTGTCTGTTGGTAACCCAAATCTAATAGATCTGCTGTTGTAGACTTTAGATTTGCCTCCTTATTAGAATGAATGCTTTGATACCATGTTAATTTTTCTAATTCTAGCACCTAGATAATTATTTCGTAGTGATTTCCTTCACACAATGATTAAATTGCAGCCGATTGAATAATTCATACTGGCTGGAGTTTATTAACAAAATTTAATAGTGGAAGCAAAATGGAAATAGATCTCAATAATACGTGCACACAATTTATGCCCTTCAAATTTGCTTTTCATTAAATAATATCCTAGTATACAAGGACTCCCTTATTGGGAAAATGGCTCAAATGAGAAAAATACAATCTACAGCAAACTTGGCAAATTTGCTCCCCTGAGATAAATCTTTTCCTGCAAATTTGCCTCTGAAAATACCTTCTCACCTACTACTTCCATGTATGACCTGTATGGCCTCTACGCCTGGTTGTACAAGTTTGTATGGCCTGCAAAAAATGGCATGTGGCCTATTGTACTACCTGTATGGCTTGCAACTAGTTGTATGGTTGGCACGTGTGGATGTGTTGCCACCTTTCACGCACCTGGGGGGTTAGCGCAACATAAATCTTCAAGTTGCTAAGTGCATCCTTGGGGGCAAGTCTCGAGTCAGGTGCTGTTTCCTAATCCTGACTCATCCGTTTAGGCCACTCCTAACGGAGCCAAGGGGGGTGGTCCCTAAAAGAGTTACTAAGGTTCTTTTGATTTTAATGGTTTACGGATTAGATAGTTTGTTAGGAGTTTATTGAATGAAAATACTGGAGCAAGATAAATTGCAAAAATAAAGCTTAATTCAACAGCATGAGATAATACAACATTCACAATATGAAATTACTTGAAAGTAGATAAGATTTGTAAATGAACCAGTGCCAAAATGGAGTCGAATAGTTGCTGCTGATGTAATGGAAAATGTTTTGCACTTTGTTCTTGGTCAGTTTTAAAGTTATTAAGGATGAATTAAGTTAAGGGGGAAAGGGGATTCCCAATATACTGTGGGGTACTGGGTATATGTCTGGATTATGAGAAGAGGAAAATGTGGGCTAGATGGAGTTGTGGGGTGCTGTTCAACACTACACCAACAATGATGTAGCCTAACGGGACCTCACGGTCACTTTCTAGTTGTTCCCGCTTTCCCTGAAGAATTTGCCCACTGTTCCTCAGGTTCGTTATGCCGAATTTTCGTAATGTTTGAAGGGTTGTAACTTTTATTAAGGTGAGTTTGATAAATTAAACGTGAGGAATTAATTAGTGCGCATTCCTGCTTTTGACTATCCCAAAGCTCAGGGCGAACCTAATATGGGAAAGAGCATACACCGGAATGGCAAATTGTTGATTCCAATTTGTATTGTAAGACAAGAAAAGTAAAAGCAGTGAGACTAATTACTATGGCAAGGAATATCTTTTCCCCAAACGAGCAAGCTCTTTGGGTAATTTGGTAAATCAATGCCGGGTTAGTATTGATTTCCAAAACCAAAATAAAATAATGATGCCTAAAAAATAAAAAGAATAAAATAAAGACTGCACTACTTCCTACGGGAAAGAGTATCTTTTCCCCAATCGAATGGATTCTCTTGGATAATGTTACCTACTAGGTCATATCTAGTTGGTGTTATCAAGTAGCCGGGTGATGAGAACAAACACTTGTTCATTATTCATGGTTCAGAAGTCATTCAACCTTCTTCTGGGAATTTTTTAAATTTTCTTATACCACATGTTCATACCCCCTTGGGAGAGTTGTAATAAAATGTGCTAGCATGGTGGTGTATGTAAAAGACTCGGTCTCCTAGACGTATTTATCAATCCGACTAGCCCAGAGTGTTTTTTCCCTTAGAGATTATTTGTTGTTGAACAAACGACTAATAATTTCTAAGTTTTTCACTAATACCTCCAAAGTTGGGGTGGTTGTCTTGGTATTTAGGCCTAGGGGGTTATTAGAGTCTATGTGTCAATGTTATAAACAAGCTAGGCATTAATATTGAGTCATATGGACATGTGCTAGGTCCCCCTAGGTTTATTTTTAAGTTTTGGTAAAAACAATTTTTCCTCGTAAACTTAGGCTATTTTTTAATAGTTTAATTGAGAAAATTGAGATTGTAATAAAAGTGTGGTTAGGGATTAGTTTTGGACATGGGGGTGCTCATTTTCTAACTCAGAGCACCCGTTTAACCCAAAACCCCACTTTCCTAAGTTTTAAGAGAAATTTATCACTTAAGTTAAAAATCTCCAAAAAATCATTTTTATTAATTAAAAGATAAAAAATAATTAATAAATCGAGAATATTCTCAAATTCTTAAATCAGTGGGATTTGCTCCGATTTGATTGAAATCAGTCTCATTGGCTTCGGATTGACTAGGAGTTATCATTCCTTGACTGAAGGCACTGATCAGGGCTAAAGAGGAGCTTAACTGGCTCACACAGGTTTGAGGGTTGCGCCCTCTTTCTCTCTCCTCCACACGTGTTGGTTGATTTGGTAGCTGATTGATGGTTTGGTCAGTTTACTGGGAGGGGTGTTAATCAGGTTTTCAGTTCCAGTCTAGTTAGACTCAGTTCACCTTCATATCAGACTCAACTTAACTCTCCATCAACTGGAGTCTCTCTTTCAGTCAGGCATGCGTCCCTCTTGGCCAGTCTGACTATAAATAAAGCCCCTGCCTCTCTCACAAACTAGTTTGGTTTGGAGTAAGAGAGTGCATGCTGTTGTAACCTATATGCTATTGCTATTTTTTGTGGAATAAAAAAAAGCTTTGGAGGCTAGTGGTGGTGTGCTTTGTTGTGTGGATTCAGATTGCCATGCATTATTGAGGTAAAAAGCTGTGTTTTTCTAATTTTTCTGCCGTATTTGTGGTTTAAATATTGCCTATGGTGGTTTCTCCGAACTGGTAGGAATAGGAGTTGAAAGTAAGATTACTTTAATTCCTATATTATCATTATATGCTTAGAGGTCCAACATTGCATGCTGAATATGTTTATTTTCATGCATTTTTAACCTCTTTTAATATGTTATTTCATGATCTCACGGGTATTGTTTGAGTTTTGGTTGAGTTGCAGGTTTCCTAGTTTTGAAACGGTGTGGATCTAGTTTGATGCTACCCCTTTCAAGGCAAATACGAAAGACATAGTCCCTCGACACCTCACTACAAAGTGTTTCAAAGCGAAACCTCCGGCAGCAAAAAATACTCTTCTTCTCTCCTTTCTCATCTTTAAAAGTTATCTTTCCCCCTTGCTACCCAACTTGTTTACTTAAGATCTTTGCATTAAAAAGTATAAATCTTGCACTTGGATCTAGTTCTCAAGTTTTTATCAGATCTAGTAAGCATTGTTCATCCATTTTGAATAGATATGGCATAAAGAAATCAATTTTTGCATGGCATTTTCAGAGAAATCCATAGCTTGCATGCAATAGTTGTTTCTTTCAAATTTAAAGTTAATATCTAGCATAGAAGTGCATATCATATTGGCTGCCCAAAAGGCAAGCCAAGATCCCAAGGAAAGCTTGCTTTCCTTGGTTCCTTTTTTCTCTTTTTTCTTACTTTTTTAACTTAGATTTTTTTGGGTATTTTTTGTGCTGTCCAAAGACACTTCTAAAGTGTATTTGGGCACTTTTTACTAAACTTTGCTTGCTGGTTTTTTGCAGGTCTGTTTGAAAAGAGGAGGATACGCTGCCTAAAAACCAATTTGTGGGCCATTCGAAGCTTCCTGGAAGTTCCCCCCTCAGCCGAGCTTCTTTTCTTACTATTTTGTAAACCTTTGGATCCCAGATAACAAGGACCAAAGTGCATTTCCTCTAAAGTTTTGTAACTGTTTAATAAAAAAAGATTCAGAGTATGCTCTTTCGAGCCCCCTCCCCATCCCCCCTAGGGGGGATTTTGCGTTTTGTGTTTTTTTTGCACTTTTTCACTTTTTTTAGTTTAGTTGTGTTTTGTAGCATTGCATACTTTGAGTTTTCATTACAAGCTTTCAATATTCACAAATTCAAAGTAATCATACTACTTAGCCCACGACTTCCCCATTGATTCGAAAGGGGAAAGAGACGCGTGGTAGGATTAATTAGATAATGCGTGGATTTTTCTGGTATTTTTCTGTTATCTAAAATCAACCCCTCCTCGCTTTCTCGATTGAGGTCCATTTGGACCTAAAGAGATTCCTAGAGTTTTTTTTTTTTAACAAAGAACACAAGTTTAAAATCCTTAAAATTTACCAAGACTCTGTTGTGTATGCTCTGCACTGGCTGCGGTTCGTCAGATCAGCTGACTGCATCAAAAGCAGCGTGGGTGACTATAATAATTAGTTCTCACTTTTTTCAATAAACCTCCCCAGGCAAAAATCCAACGCCTCGATTTAAGCTGTTGCGGTGGCAAATTACCCAAAGGAAGCAGGAACAACTGGTCAGTGACCTCGAGACATAGTTAGGCTACATCCTTGTGGTGTAGTGTTGAACACCGTCTTCGAGACTCCAACCAGCCTACATATTCCTTGTGGGTAGCCGTATCGGTTAAGGGTTTTGGACATACTTCCCGTACCCCCTGGGTATATTGGGAGTCCCCTTCCCCCCTAAGTAATCAACTCATCCCACATTAACTTAAAATTTGACCAAGAGCACTTGCAACATTCTTTCCGCATTTCAACAACAGTTTCATTGTGGACTCCATTATTGGCATTGGTCTTTTTTTTGATATTATCATATGTTTCTGCATTCTTGCTTATCAAGTATTAATTTTTATGTTGTTGTGGTTTAATAAATCTTGCAAATATCTTGTGTTAAATTTGTTTATCAAAACTCCTAAGTAACTTATTTCATCACCATAAAACACTAAAGCCCTAAAAGCCTTTGCAATTAATAGGGTCTACCCCCCTTGGCTTCGTTAGGAGTTGGCCTTGACTCGAGGCTTGCCGCCAAGGACACACCGAGTAGCTTGAATATTTTTGCCACGCCCCCCCCTAGGTGTGTGAAAGGCAACAACAGGTAATTCGGTAGAGTAATGTCGGATTAGTTCTAAAATGAAGTAATAATAAAGATTGATTGCGTTATAATCAAGATAAAACTAAATCTAATCTGAAGACTTGCAAAACGTAAATAATCACACAATGGGTAGATACAGGTTTCCCCCAAATGGGGGAGAAGGGGGTTGTGGGAGCCGTAATCCCACTTGCTCTTTATTAACGATTACTTACAATGCTTAAAAGAAAAAAGAAATGTCCTTTGACCCTTGAAGAATGGGTCAAAAAGGCTTACAAATTTGCTTAGGGAAGAAAATGAATGAAGGAGGGGGATGGTAGATGGATCGTGGGTGCTCTGGATGGCCCAAAACTTGATCTTTTGACAGCACCTCCCTCTCTTTTTCTTTCGGCCTGCTAAAAACTAGCAAGCTAATATGATTAGAAGATGGTGGCATGCACAAAAAAAAATATTTTTTTTTTACGTTTTTGTACAACAAGCCTAGATCTAGTTAAATAATGAAGCTTTGAACGTGTTTCTAGATATAGCTATTCTAACATGCTAAAACAAGTAGATTTGAATGAAAAAACTTTAAAGAACTAGATCTACTTAATTAGCACATTCAGAACAAAGTAATCGGAAAGAAAGGAGAATTGGGGTTGAAGAGATGAACGAAACACTTCAAGCCTTGCTTGATCTTTCTATGATGACTTTGGTAACCCTCCAACCATTGAATTAGTCTTCTAAAAATGCCGAAGAGAAGAGACAACTGAGTTCCAATCCTCCTTTGAACTTGTGATCTGCAAAACTATGAGAACACCCTTGCACAAAAATGATTAGATCTGGTGTGTTTGAAAACAGGAAACAAAAAGATCCTCAATACAACTAAGTATAGTTGGCTACTCTCCTATCTCTTAAAAGCAAAGCACAAGTAAACAAGTTAACAACTGTAAATGCTTACTCTATGTGTTTTAGAATACCCCTCTAAGCTAGATCTGTCAACAATTTGAACAAAGGAAATAAAAGCTTTACAATATCACCTCATAACACAAGCATTCATCCAATGGCTCAAGGTATACCTTTGAAGTCTTTGACTTTATTAATCAAAATAGCATTAGCATTACAACAAGCAGAGGTTCCTTGCACCCGTCCAAATGAGGAAGAAAGCCTCGCTTAAATAGGAAAAATGAGAGCAAACTCCAAGGGGGGTGAATTTGCCAAGTGTTGGAGCTTTTTGAGATGATTGGGGGCGAACTAGAGTGAACTAGAGGTGGTAGGTGCCACCTCTAACAAGGTAGGTCACCCCCCCTCTTTCTGTGACATGTATTCAAGAAGAGGTGAGCTTTTTCATGGATAAATGTGCCCCTCTAAGGAGAAATTCGCTCCCTCATGGATTTGATTGAATCAGGCCGATTTGATCTTGATTTGCTCTCGAACTATCCCCAACATCATCCTTAGTTAACCTGGAACATGTCTGGGTCAAGTTCCCACTGATTTAAGGATGTGTTTTTTCTCCATATTTTCCCTTTTTCTATTTTTTATTCACTTTTTGCCTTTTATGGAGAGAATTTCACTTAAGTGATCAATAATCACTTAAAACTTGGGAAAAGTGGGTTTAGGGGTTAAGTGGGGGCTCTGGGTCAAAAAATGAGCCTCCCCATGACCAAATTGGTTCCCTAGGGCCAATTTTATGACCTTTTGAACTTTTACAATTAAAATACACCTTATTGATGATTTTGTTAAAAATCCTATGAAAGATGTAGCGCATGTCCACAAAACTTTGGGACTATGACTAGCATGCTATTATACATAGACCCTAGGCTTTAATAACCTCTTAAGACATAATCACCAATTTCACCATCTCGACTTTGGAGGATTTTGAGTGAAAAACTCGAAATTTATATGTCACTTAAAAGAGCGTCACATAATCGACGAGGGAAAAAACACTCAAGGATGATGACCTTGATGACCAAGTCCTAAGAAGGCCAAGCCTTTTACAAAAGAAACCATAATGCTATGTTATTTATTACAAATTCCCTCGTGGGGGTGTGAACATGCAAAAAAAGGACCACAATTGGCCCTGATGAAACCATGGAACTTCCTAAGCACTGAGTAAGAACAATTGATTTGTTCCGATCCTTGGTGGCTCATTTGATAAATCCCCTAAGTGCAACTTAGTGGATAATAGGATGTACGATTGTTGTATGGCTCTGTACAACCCTCTTGGGCAGTATGGTTGGCTGGTATAACTTCTATTGTAAGTGTTGAAGGCTCTTCCTTGCTAGTATGACCTCCTAAAACGATTCTTTGATTGTTGTCATCCTGTCGAAGCCAAATCTGGAAAATGAAAGTTCTTCACTCTTCGAAATGAGTCACTTTCTCAAAACTTTGTATGTTGTGTCGGTGTGTCTTCTCTTCTCACCTTGTTTGCCTTTTATAATCTTGAGATGAGCCAATACCATGACCTCCAAAGTGATCAATGGTTGAGATTAGATCTCACCTCACTTAATATCAAGGGCTAAGATTCATTTGATTAACTTAAATTAGTAATGCCAAAAACTTTCGCATTTTATTAAATTCACCTCAATTAGTTTCAAAATGACATACACTTTAATAATGTAACTTAATAAAGTGAATTTCCAAAGCTATGAGAAGTATTGATGACGATTTCCATATGTTAGACACAAACTCATGTGGAAATACCTGTCTGAGCTACAAACTTCAATATTTGCAAACTAATAAAGAAGTACATGGCTGAAAGTGTGCCACTGAAATTGTCATGGCATTTACTTGGTGATTCTTCTCTTGGGGGAATAGTAATAGAAAATGCATCAAATAGTTCGGTGAAATCACACATAACATTTGTATAATGTTTCATTCTTTGATTCTTTGTTAAAAACTCTGAAAATTTTATTCCAACCTCTCTCATCAAGTTGAACCCTAGTAACAAAGATTCATTTCAACTACATTATTTGTGCAATCAAATTCATGCCAATATGAAAAAAGGATTGGACTTACCGAAAGGGATGTAAGAATAACATTTGCACCTGCACGATATTATACCCCAGCTCCTTTAAAGTGCATTGTCCAAAGAACATCCACAATATTCTCTTCAAAAGGAAGACTTGATTTCGTACTTGATTTAGTCAATGTTAAAATAACTGTGGGCCTATTACCAACTAAGTTGCACCTAGTTGGACTTTTAGGCGAGCCGACAAAGTTTGAAGAAGCACACTTGTTCATCATTAGAGTTCAAAAGTCTGCCAGGTTTTTTGTGGGAATTTTTAAATTTTTTTTTGTAACACATGCTCATAACCCCTTGGGGAAATTGTAAAAAATGTGCCAGCATGGTTAATTTTGTAAAAGACTTGGCTTCCTAGATGTAGACATCAAGCCGACTAGCCTAGAGTGTTTTTTCCCTTGGTAATTATTTGTTTTGAACAAACGACTAATAATTTCTGAGTTTTTCACTCACACCTCCAAAGTTGGGGTAGTCGTCTTGATGGTTAAGCCTGTTATCACATATATTGTAGCTGGGCTACCATGATGCAACATTTAGATTTTCTCTTTTCCTTTGAGCCAAACTTATTGATGGGGATACAACATGGATCATTTTTGTAGCATGAGCCATTTAGAGCCTTTGTTCAACAACAAATATAGAGTATTTCATTGCCAGGATTGAGATCTCCTTGTCTTTTGAGATGACTTCAGTGGTGACCTAGTTCATTCAAGCAGAGTAACAGATATGGTACATAGTTTACAGATGGGCATATCAGATAGAGATAGGTATATGGCTCTTTGGTAGAATTTTACTCTCTGATGTATACTATCACCTTGGACTTGTTGTGTTATGATGATTATGGTGACCTATGCCTATATATATTATATGTATACCGATGCTTAAACTTGTGTTGAGAATGATTAAAGAATCTGATGTAGAAGATTATTGCTTATGCCATGCTTTACACAACTTTTAAACCTTGGTGCTTTGCTGGTTCCATGTATCACTTGTCCCCATCCATCCAGTTCATCCATGATTGATTTTTCCCCCATGACCTATGATTGACTGAGACCTATGAGATTGAAGATCATCTTCCCTACTTTGACCGCTATGCATGATGGATCCCATGTTGTTTTGTGTCTTGCCTCTGAGTTGTGCAACAAAATTTGCCGAAACCTTGATCCTTTTGGGCCTGGAGAACCTGCTGATGTTGGTTCCTAAGCTTAGGCGAGTTGGGTTTTGAAGCCTTGACCTCTCTTGTCGGCTGCCCCCAATGTTTGGTTCTGACTGTGGATTCCCCCCCTAGTTTCCCGAAGAGTGTTAGCTAAAACTTGAAGCAATATGTCTATCATCATTACATGCATTATGTGTTACATGCTATATACTGAGAAATGCAAGCACTCGAATGAAAATGCAAATTGTCTTTAGACACAACCCAAAAAGGGCCATGAAAAAAAAATGTGAAAGGCCAAAGAAAAGCAGTGGATAAATAAATACTAAATCTAAAGACTGTTGGCCATCTTTGTAAAATGTAATTATTATTTCCTCACGGAGCCTGCGGGTTTTGATGTGAGATGGAGTAAGGGACAACTAATTTTAAGTGTCCCCTAGGATCTCCTCACTACAGTTTCTTGTGTACTCAATGCAAGGGTACTAGAAAAGATCCTCACGGAGCTTGATTGTTAGCTTGGATGTGAGTTATAGACATGTTGTTAAGGTTGAATGGACTCTTTTCATATCAACGCATCAACATGCGAGACACCACAATTCCCTATTGTTCATCTATCATGCATATGTCATTGTAGTTTTGTGTATTTGTCATCATTCAGAGAGATCATATGGTCAAAGTCAACTAGAAGTCATTTCCCTTTTACCTTAGCCTTGTTTTCCACTTTCACCCAACATTAGCAAATTGATTAAACTTTGTAAGTATGGCATATATAAGGGACTTCTAGAAGATTCAAAGATTATTCAACGACACAGGTATATTTTACTGGTTATTATTATTATTATTGTTACCATGATTCTGATTGGCATGATTAAGTTGGGTTTTAATATACATCTTGGAGCAGTTCTTACCTTGGATGCATGCATGTTCACTTCAATTCAGTATCTCACTTTTAGCTTGGGTATTTTGACTTGGTCAACCCAGTTGACCAAGTCAAACATGGTTCCCAAGGCAATGGCTAAAAATTTGACAATGCTTATATTTGCTTCAGACATGCCTCGGTCCAATACTGCAGTTTCAGTTTTCAGAGTTTGGCCTCAGATTTCATGATCAGTGATTATTATCACTTTATTATTGGTCAGATCATAGTTTTTATTACAGATTGCAGTTATTTTGGTTCTCCTAGAGCACCAAAATGTTCCAGGGGTTATGAGTAGTCACTTATACCATTCTACTATGGCTCCAGCCACTTTGTGTAGTTAGTTTGCCCCAGTTCTTAGCTTGAACGAAGTTATGATGATGATGATTATTTTCAGAGGATGTACCACTAAAAAATGAAGTAGGAAATCACTGAATAAATTGATTTGGCTTGTGTGGTCAAGGAAATGGCAAGGGAATTTCTCTGGATGATTTATTATGGCTCTCCAGACATATTTGCATCAGTTTTAGTCTGTTTGATGTTCTGGATTATTATTTTGGCTCTCTTAGGGAGGACGTCCCCCATAGGGAGAAATTGGACAAAATGACCAAAATAGAAGTGTGTAAATCAAGTTATATCTTTAGAAATATGTGTGGGGGGACAGCCTAATGACCCCCCCCGCCCCCCATGACCCCTAAGTGTCAAATTTGCAAAAATAATGATTTATCATGTTGTTAAAATGGGATTTATGAGGTATTCACCCCCCTCTTGACTTAGCGATGTTGATCGATGTTTTGATCCGTGTAAAAGTGATCTCCACCGTTGATGATGTTTTAATCTCAACTATTGGATGAAAAAGTAAGTTAGGGTTTGTGTCTCTCAAAAGAAGAGACCCCCCTCATTGTATCCCATCGAGAACTTTAGCTCTTGGCTTATTGGAATAGAGAAAATTCTTTTGTGAGAAATACTTGTGTTCTTGTGGATGGGATGTCAGCAATTGTGATTGAAACTACTTTTCCTTTGCACTGAAATATCTTTGGGAAGAATCTAACATATTTTTTGTGGATTATTATTTTATTGCAGGCAGAGAGGTCGTTTTGAATCTAACATATTTTACTATTTGTTTCTTTTCTGGATTTGTTTTGAACAGGAAGTGATTTTGTCTATGACCAATTATTTCTCTCATCTTTTATCTCTCGTTTATAGTAGTTCATTTTCTTGCCGATCTGATTGATTTTTCCTTGGCTTGGCAAGAAGAGGGAATCACTTCTCAACTTGGGCGTTTAGTTGGTGTAACACCCCAATTTTGACCCCCAATTGCATTAAATTATATATGATGTAGATAGCATTATTAAATCATGGCGTGGAGCTCAAGGCAAAGGCCCCACCATGGATTTAGGATTTTACGTTTCGACAATTAAAATCGATGCCGATGGTTACCGTGCTAGCTGATGGCACAATATAATTTTCTACATCATGTAAATATGCAATTAATAGAATATCCACAACTAGCTATGTCAATGCAACATTAAAGAGATGGGGCATGATTTCACAAGGAATGGGGGGGGTATATTCAAACCTTTGAGCCAATGCGAAAAAGCCAAATGTCAAAGGGAGAACCCATCAAGCTGTCAACTACTTTTCTTGTCTTATTCACACAATCATTTATTACTTCCAGAAATTAGTTGAGTTAGTTATTGCATGGGGATGGGAAGAGTATGGAGTGCAAATTCGAATTGGAGAAGCCATCAGTTTTTGGGAAACATGATTTTGACTTATGGGGCAAGTTAACACCCAAAAATGCCTGCCCATTCCTTCATACATCCACGCTTTTTTTCCTCCTCACGTTTTTGGAGTTGCTGTGCATTCCCCATTCATGTTTTTGCAGTTTCGTGTGTTTTCCCCATGGCTGGGAAGTTGTTTTGTTAACATTCAGTGGTTGGGATCTCTGCTCGGCGTTTTGGTTGTTGTTTTCCTCATTACCCGGCTGAGAAAAAGCGTTTTTGGGTGTTGCACAGTCTAGGGAGAGTAGATCTACGAATTGGGGGATTGAAGGGGCCGTTTTTGCCCACGTGAAGCCCATAGAACGTTTCTGAAACGATTTGCTCATCCTGGGTCATTTTTTTCCCCAGTTTACCAGTCCGTTTGGGTTGCAAACCTATCCATTTTGGTTATGTTCTGTGGCTGGGAGGGTAGACCCACGATTTGGGTGTGAATAGAGGTCGTTTTTACCTTTGGAAGGCCATCAAATGTTTTCTGAGGCAATTTGGTCACTTGGGTCATTTTTCCCCATTTTCCATTTTTGATTTTGGGTTCCTAGGACGTTTTTGTCCATACCCAGAACTTGTCTTTTGCTGTGTAGTGCATCCTTGTGTTGGCTTAGCTTAGTAAGTCCAAGAACCCATCTGCTATTGGGTTGACTGCGTTTGGATGTGATTATTGGCTTTGACTGTGGGTGTATAGTCTTGTTGTGTGTGTGTCTGTGTCCCCTAGTTCCTTGTGGGAATCATGCCCAGCTCGGGGGTGGCAGTGATGCTGAGAGATTAAGGAGCACGCTGGCCTATGGTTGGGTGGAACGTTGCAGCGACATAGCTAGTTGCGGACAAGCTTCTTCATAAGATAAGTATCTTTTGTGTCAATCTCTGCATTTGTATTTGCTTAACGAAATATGATGAATAACTTGAATGCTAACATAAATGTAATTGCTTCCGCTGTATTTGCAATTGTTATGCATCTGTACATGTTGTTAGTTGAATGCATTTTATTATCATGTTCATGGGACTTAAATTCCTCGGGTTTGAAAGCATTATAGTCACGTTCCCTCTCTGGTAGAGTGGTGGGGACGTGACAATTGGATCTTCAACAAAACTTTCATTTCTCTGCGGGAGTGATCCTCACATTTCCAGCATTCATCTATAATTTCCAGGTACTTTTTCACAATGTAAGCTCTTCTATCTCCATTATTTTAATCGACCCGGTCTTAATAAAATTAAATCCCTAGTCTTAAAACCCTCATCCTTTAGATTTGTAGGTTCTAGTTTGCAGTGAGCTTTGAAACTAAAAACCTCACTTCTTAAATAATTTAAAACCCTCGGATCTAAATTTTCGTGATCATCGGACTCCATTTTCCCACCTAAAGCACTGGCCTTACCCACCAAAGAGGGATACCCTCCTTGGGGAAGTGGCTATTTCGAATTCCGCAAACTGGGTATTGCTAGTTTCAACTTTCATTGTCGTATATTACCTCTAGCAATCAATCCGAGTGTCTAATTTTGTTTAATTTCACCATTCACCCTTAGATTCGATTTTCATGCTTCAAACCCTAGGGTAAATTGAAGCTTTTCACATAGACACTCTTCTCCTCTTAGTAACCATTCAAAACTCTATTTAACTATAACACTAAGAGATGTAAACAAGATACCTTGGGTTATCTACTGTTTTTCCTCATTTTTAGGGTCATCTTGGTCTTAGGGATGCCCCCTGAGGCTTAGTATCTTCATCGAGTCTAAAGTGTCGATATCCTTGACTGGTGTGACATCTGAGTTCTTTTAGAGGTCTTGGATATCGTAGGTCGCGACTTTAGTTGCCTTTCCTCTACCATCCCAGATAGGATCACCCCAGAGGGCAACTACACGATTCGTGATAACAAGGCCTTAGGGGGTTATTAGAGCCTATGTGTCGATGTTTATAAACATGCTAGGCATTTGAATTGAGTCGTATGGGCATGTGCTAGGTCTCCCTATATTTTTGTTCAATTTCGAGAACATTTTTTTCCCACTAAATTAGGCCATTTTTTAATGGTTTAATTAAAAAACTTGTAAATGTCATCAAAGCTTGATCCGAAGGTGGAATTTAGCGTGTGGAGGCTCGTTTTCACACTCAGAGCATCCTTTTCACCTCGAGACCCACTTTTCCTATGTTTCAAAGCGTCCTTTTCACCTCGAGACCCAATATCTCGCAAAGCATTATTTCGCTAAGGGTGCATCAAAATGTCACTTAAATGCTAAAGTTGCAAGAAATTGGCACAAAAGTCAAAGTTTGAAAAGTAAAAAATGACTTGTTTAATACATATGGGGTGACATGGGAAATGGATCCCCCATGTCATGCGACCCTTTCTAACTAATCAAAATGTCAAACTTAGGATAACTTTCATAAGTTACGAATCATGAAGTTGGTGGATGACGCCATCTTCACAAATTGGCGACTTGGAGATGTGGTGAATGAGGAGAGATTTGTTGGGAGTTTGGTGAGGGGCGCACTTCTCTTGGAGAGGTGGTGTTCTCTCCTTGAAGATTAAATCAATCAAGATCCACAATCAACTCTATGAAGTCAACTTCAACTCCACTCTTCTGTTAGGTGGTGATCCACCCCCCCCTCTCTCATTTGGCTATTTAAGCAGGCATCCTTTCCACATTTTCTCATGGTCAGAGGACCGAAGGAAAGCCCAAGTGTTGTGTTGTAATTGTAACACTCTTTCTCCTTCCTCACCCGCAATCCTGCTCGCCCACAACCCTTGCGTCTCTTCATCTTCCATACAAGTCGACCCCCGTATTCACTGCAGCTTCCAACCACTTCTGTGAGGTTTTTAGCCCATGGGGGATTCAGAGGAAAATGAGGCGACAAAGAAGCTTTCAAAAACCCTTGTCTGGGACTTCAACAACTGAGGACAATTTAAATATCTCTAACAATGCTAGGGCGTCCCAGAAACTTACAACCCTACAGACATTGCATTGGAATCAGATTTCGCATTTTGGATGTCACAAGTCAAACAGGTTCTAAGGAAATTGGAATCTCTCGAAGTGGAAAATAGCAGGCTCTGCTCGGTGGTAAGCTCCCTTGCTACTAGGATTTCAGAAGTAGAAGGTGATAACTTATCCCTCAGGAAGATGATACATGAGAGCAAAGAGCATGAATCCTCTCACCCCCCAACTGAGGCACTTCATGCAGAAATTCGAGACCTCAAGACCAAGCAAGAGGAAACTAGATCTCAACAGGCCTCCCTCAAACAGGAAACAGAGTCGCACATTAACTCATGGGCACAGATAGTCCGAGGGAAAGACAAAAACACTCCCCCCTTCACAGTAGTTGAGGAGGTCGTGCAAGCGAAACAAGTCGAAGAACGGACCAGACGAGCAAGGGAATTAAATCTGAAAGTAAGAGGTCTTCCTCTACCTCTTCCTTCTTCAGACCCCATGGAGGTAGGCGTCGACGTCCTGCGGGATACCCTGGGCATACCAGACATAACCTTAGACAGAGCTTGGGTGGGCCACGACTCTATCCTCTTTATTAGATTCTGAAACACGACAGATAGGCTCTGTGGCCTAAGAGCTAAACAAAAATTGTTCTCACCTCCCAACAAGATATTCCTTGATGAGGACCTTACCAAAGCGCAAGTTGCAGAGCTCAAACAGTTTAGGGAACAGGTCGCAGTAGCAAGACAAGTAGGTAAATGGGTGGTTATCAGGAATCTTCGAGCGGTTATTCGAGACTCTTTCCCTCCGGGGTGGACGCCTCGAACAAGAAGCTCCAAATGATGGGCTCGATTGGAGAGGCGTAAGGGCACATGCATTACTGTACGCTACTGGAATGGAAATGGGTCCTTCTGGTCATCACCAGGCCTTCTGTATGATGCACTCACATCGGCTGATATCCTCCTCGTGATCGAGACTCATGCGAGCCCTGTGCAGCCTTTCCCAGAAATCATAAGCTACCACTGGTTATCATTCTGCAGGCAAGAAACAAGGAGTTTTGGGGGAGTCAGGGGTTCAGGAGGAGTTGCTTGTTTGGATAAAGACTCCCTTAGGAACAGGGTCTCACTGATGACCGTCGACGAGCACGCCAGATTTATGTGGATTCGGGTCAGAACCAGGATCTCCCCCATGAGATACGTCTACTTCGCAGTTTGCTACTTTCCACCTGCATCCTCACCCTTTGCCATCCATAATGGAGTGGAAGGGGACCCCTTTATGGACTTATATACTGGCATCATCCAGTACTCTGCTGACAGGGAGGTCATACTTATGGGGGATTTTAATGTTTGCACCCGAGACCTCCAGGATCTGCTCCACCACCGATCTGAAGACATGTTCTGTACTGAGGGGATCGACTCGGTCTCGGTAGGTCTTCACTGGACTTTAGAAGATGCCTTGGGGCCCACTACGACATATGGAAAACATCTCTTACAGTTAGGAGAGTCCCACGAGCTGCTTATCCTGAACGGCCTCCCTTGCTTCCCACAATCACTTTTTCATGTGTCGGCCACATGGAGGTGGGGTTAGTGTGGTGGATTATGCTCTAACCGGCCAGAACTTGCTCCCTTTCATTCGAGACCTCTCCATTTCTTCCATCCCTCTAGCTGACCACACACTTCTCTCTCTCTCCCTCTAGTTTGACCCTCCTCTTCCAACCCCTCCCTCGAGGCCCCCCTCCTTACCTCGGACCACTTTTCACTTCAACGAAGGCGACCCTAACATCTTCTTATCCGCTCTCTGACAGACTCTTCTCCCTGAAGCCCACTTTTCCTTACTCAACTCGGCCTCTACCAATCTGGGAAGTTGCACTTAACTCCTTCCCCCACTCCACTCGCACCACCTCTACCACCCCTAAACCTGGCTCCTGTCCCATGAACAAGTGGTATGATGAAGAGTATAAAACCCTCCACCGAGAACTCCGTTATGCCTTCCTCCACTCACGTTCCACTTACCTCAACATTCAAAGATCTTACCGCTGTCTTCTTGGTTGCAAAAAATGACAATTAGTTTCCCAGAGAAGATGGGAACTCTCAGCTCACCTTGTCCATTCCCCTAAGCACTTCTGGCATACTATCCTCTCCCGACGCTCCCCCCTCTCTTCCGACCTCGACCTTGCCTCCATGTTTTCTCACACCTCTAGCCTCTATGACATTCTTGCCCAAGCCAACATTCATGTTGCTTCCCCTCCTTCATCCTACCACCTCTTCACTAACAGTGATGTCACGGAGGCCATTCGGGTGATGAACAACAACAAATCAACAGATGAGGAAGGCTACCAAGCAGAGTTCTTCAAACATGGTCCCCAAGTTCTGGTTAGCTACTTGGTTGACCTCTTCAATCACGTGGTGCGTGAAGGGTTTCCTCCAGTTTTGTCTCATCATATCATGTACCCGACTCACAAGTCAGGATCCACTTCTGATCCCAACAACTACAGAACGATCATGGTTGGCCACGCGTTCTCTAAGTTAAATGCCACCGTTCTCCATATGAAGCTTTTTAGCGATCTTGAGCAAAGAAATCTTAGAGCCTAAGGTCAGGTAGGGTTCAGACCAGCACATCAGACTATTGACCGCATTTTTACTCTTTGGGATGTGATTGAGGAGGGGCACGCCACAGTTCCTTGAAAGTCTATTGCTGCTTTGTAGACTTCTGGAAAGCCTTCGACTCAGTTTCGAGAGAAGATTTATTGCAGTAGCTCAGAGACATTGGCATCTCGACGATCCTACTGACAACTATTATGCGCCTTTATGAATCCGTCCGTGGCCGCCTTCGTACAATTCTACGATTATCTGAGTTCATTCGTAGCACTATTGGGGTGAAACAAGGTTGCCCGCTATCCCCCACCCTGTTTGGAATCTACATAGATGAGTTGGAGGCTTTTCTTGATGAGCATATCTAGGAATTAGAAGGGTGCCTCATTCACCATGTCCTGTTCTCTATCCTACTTTTTGCAGATGATGTAGTACTCATATCTTCCTCCTCGGAAGGCCTACAGAGACAACTTGATGCCTTAGCCTTGTTTTGTGACCTTTGGAAGCTGACAGTGAATTTGAGCAAAACAAAGGTTATGATCTTCAATGGGGTAAAGAAAACCTCGGACTTCCATTTCATATTCAAGGGGGAGGAAATCGAGATCACCAGTGCTTATACTTACTTGGGAGTTCAGTTTTCTAGTCTCTGATTCAGTCTACGACCAGCTCTCCAGCCGCGAATCAACAAGGGGTACGAGTCTCTAGCCCTTCTTAAGAGACGGTGTTTTCACCACCACTTTTAGGACATCTCATCCAAAACAAACCTGTTAGATACCTTGATTTGTCCCACTGTTTTATATGGTTCAGAAATTTGGGGACCCTCTCTACTTGAGTCGGATTGGGCCTTAGTTGAGAGAGTCCAGATCCTTATTCTTCTACGTATCATCAGATGTAAGCAGACGGTACCGCAGCACATCATCCTGGCTGAGTTTGGATCCCAGCCTTTTCGTCTTGAGACAGTCTTTAGATTGGTTGCCTTCTTGCATTGGATCTGGGGATTAGTTGACTCATCAAAAGGTTGGGACAGGTACCCTTACCTAGCCTATCGCTCTACTGAGACCATTGCTTGCACCACCCATTTAGGTAGAGCCAAATGTTGGTTCACAGGAGTCTCGAGCCTCCTCACATCAGTGGGAATCTAGTTAGATCGACTCCCCCTGTTTCGGTATTCTCTGGATGCCCCTGGTCACCTTCTACCTACCCGACAGGAGTTGAATAAGATCATCAGAGAGGATGTTTACAAGCAGTACGTTTAGGTGACTTGGGTCAATCCTCTGGGAGGAAAGCCCCCAAAGATGGCCTTTTATGCTGAAAACTTCTTGGAGATTAGAGACGGGCTCATTGTCCGACCCCAGTACACGTTTCGCCACTGGATGCATGCTCTTCGGATCCCTCTCCGACAACTCAGAGTAGGATCCCATAGATTCTAGGTAGAGACAGATCATCAGATTGATAGATCGAGAATAGGATCTTCCAGCTATGCCATCTACAGGAAGTGGAAATCGAGGCACACTTTATCTTCAGGTGCCTGATATACTACGATATCAGAGGACGCTTCCATTGCTTGTTTAGGGGACCGCAAACTCTAGTCGCCTTCTTCAGGTACACCGACCAGAGATGCTTAGCACTTTATATTTAGGAAGCTCTCAGGCTTCGAGCGCAGGTCCTCTAGCTCCCGCTAGACTAGATACCACACAGAAGATCACGACGATTTTCAGCGTGATACCACCTTCCAGGGATACCAAAAGACCTACCGACACAGATACCGATCCAGTTCCCAGATTAGTAAAGATGGATGGTTCTCAACCCACGAGATCTCAGCGCCAGCCTCGCCTTAGACCTTCCTCCGAGAGATGCACAAGACCCTCCATACCTCACAGACATCACTCTAGAGGACGCCCAGCGCCCACCAGCTCCTATTCGGGCCAACAAACACTATTGCACTTCCCTCAGTTTTCCTCTTTCGGCCTTGAATGTTAGGAGTACTAGACCTTCCTCAGCCGCTCTGGCTCTTGGATCTTGTTTGTCTGAGCTTCTTTGCCCTTGTGCAGGGTTACAGTGTTGAAACTGGGGCGTGAACTCTCCCATGCTCCAACCCCTGCTCGCTTTGTACACGTTTCCTTCTTTTATGTCTTACTTCTTGTATTGTACTTCTTTTAAGGGAGATCGTTTGGTCCTCCCACATGCACAAACATCATTGTAAACGATAGTCCCATTGACCTACTTTGTGGTCATTAGTGGACATAAATAAAATGATCTTATCTTATCTTATCTTATCTTATCTTTGGAATAATAGAAAGGCTTTGGAGGTCTCATGTGGTGTATGGCTCAAGTGTGTGGATGAACATTGCATAATTCATGAGGTAGTTTGTATCATTCATTTTTGTTGTATTTGTGTGGTTTGTTGTGGGCCTACAAGGAGAAGTAATCTTAGTAGGGTAAGGAATTTATTGCTTGATTATTTCTTACTGATTAGTTGCATTAGATTTCTTGGATGTATATGTTATTTTTGTTTAAATGCATGTTTTCCAGATTTCTTTTGTAGTTAACACCCTTGCGTTTAACCATGTCTTTGTGCAAAATTGATGAATTGATACAGGTATCTAGGCTCGAATGTTTGGTTGATCTTGTTTGACTCCTCCAATTTTCAAGCACTTCCAAGGAGCATAGTCCCTCCGCTTTCCACCAACAAACCCCACGACTCAAAGGATTCCCAAGCTTGGAGCTATCTCGTCTTTCTCTTTCCTTCACTTTTAAATTGAATATTTCTTGGTTACGGCTACTCACATGCTTAAGTAGATTAGTATTTCTTTTTTGAAAGAATATCTAAAGTCTGATTTGTTTAAGCTTGTATTTAGATCTAGAGTCATAAAGTAATATTTTAAAAGTAGATCTAGTTTTTATTAAGTACTTGTGCATATTTTTTGATCCTCCAGTACTTAATATTTCTATGTTCTGGATGCTTTATTGGCACATTTGGTGCATTACAGGTGGCTGTTTTTTCACTTTTATTGCCAGGACAAGGAGAAGTGCTGCTGAAAAATCAAATATCTAGGCTATTCAAAGACCTCATGGAGCACTATTCTTGTTCTTATCTTTCTAAAACTTGTAAGACCTTTGGATCCAGATCTATAAGGACCATTGACATCCACCTCAAGCATTGTAAATATCATAATAAAAGATTTTTGAGTAGGCTCCTAGGAGCCCACTCCCCAACCCTCCTGGGGGGATTTTGTTATATAAAAATTATATAACATACCACAATTAATAATATTAAATATTAATGTTAATTATTAATATTAATATAAATTAATACTAATAATTAATAATTATTAAATAAGAAGTAATTAACTAACTATTTATGAAAAGTCAAAAGTCATGACTTATATTCAAAAAGCGCTAAATGGCTTATAAAGCCCAAGGCAATGTGGTTGTAAATCATCACTTATCAATTATTCATTTTATATATATTTATCCATTTATGGAGTTTCTTCTTATTTACGTTGGATTTTCCCATAGAAACAGTTTTTTTTCTATTTCAGTGGTATCAGAGCCCTTCTTGGGCATTCCGCGGTTGTTGGACAAACAATTTTTTGCAGAGGTTCTTTGAATATCGTTCCTTGACCGAAATTAGGCCTTTGTCCATTCGCTCGCTGCATCTCATTCTCCAACTCTCCCATCCGATCCACTCACCTCCTTATCACCCCACCCCCGTGAACGTTCTGCCCACACGTTACCAACGCACGCACAACATTCCCACGGTGTTGCCTTCGGAGTTATCCAGCGGTTGCCATATCACCTCAACACGTTGCTCCTTCATCGTTGCTTCATCCCGCACTCTGCCCTTTCATTCGCATCCTGCACATCACCACTCTATGTGGCTCCATCACGTTTGCACTTCATTACCCAAGCTCCCAATCCCGCTTTAGCTCGATCCTGCGCCTGCTTCTAGTCCACGTCACCCACGGCCCTCCAGCTTTCCCGCATCCTACGCCATGTATCTCATTGCACCCTCCTACCTCCTTTCCATGCGCACCTCCCAGCGTCGCCCCTCCTTCCTTTACCTTCGCATTTCTCCACCCTGCTCCGAGCTTCCCTTGCGTCTCTTATCGCACCCTTCTATACCAATCTCCACTCTCGGCAAACCCCTTCCATTCCCCTCAATTTCACTCTCTTTTCCTTGTGCGCCTTACACTCCAATTCCATTCTTTGTGCTCATCTCCTGCACACATTTCATCCCCCTCCTTCGTCCAACTTGCTTATACTCCTGCCTTTCGCTCCATTTGTCTCACCCCAATCAAACACCACAATCACCATTCTGCCTCCCAAACACGGTTGCCTCTGTCATCTCACATCCTTTGTGGCCATCCTCGCTCATGTTTGACCATTAGGGTTTAAAAACGTAATCACACAATTCAAATCAAAGATATATAATATTATTATTATTTCAAATAATAATAGATATTATAATACTTTTAAAATCCCAAATCCTTAACCCATTCACTTTTTCAATAATATTATTATTATCCCAAAAGACTCAAAAACATTATTTTCAAATTATTATTATTGTTGATTATTAATAATAACATAAAAGTAAGTCAAATATTTAAGAGATTACATATGAGGTCAAAATATACGTTATTAACATTGAGTCTACCCATTATCAAAGGAAAGAAGAAATCAAGCCAAGGTAGACCAAGCTATCGTTAAAAAAAGTCAAAGACTTTCTATCGTCAAACAAGCCAAAGTCAAAGGAAGGCCAAGTTATCATCCAGACATCGAATTATGGCGATTACAGAATCAGAACTACAGTTACGATTACAAACAATACTAAGTGAGTTGGAGCACTATAAAGCAAACTATCATCATCTACAATCCGAGATTTCAAGGCAGGAAATCGTAATCAAAATATGGGAGCAGAAAAAACCATTGGTCACAAAAAGATAATGAAGAACTCAAGCAAATGCTGTCAGATAAAGATAAAAAATTATCACTTTTAAAAAATCTCAATCAAGACCTTGGAGACAAAATCAAAAGGTCTAAAAATGACGAAGAAAATCCTTATGGAAGCACTAACTAATTAGAAGAAGAAATAAAATATTTAAACAAGATCATCATGGACAAAGATAATGAGTTGACGCAAGGCTAGAGAAAGATAGTCAAGAATCAGAAATATGTCGGCATCAACAACATATGAAAGAACTCAAACAAAATTATGAAGACAATAAAAAGACACACCAGTTGGACATTAAGAAAATCAATGACAATTTAGCAAGTAATACCGAAGAACTATTTCGACTAAGAATTCATAACAAAACATTACTTACGAAAATCAAGAAGCTGAAACATAGTAAGAAGACAAAACTTTCCAATGAAGACCTTGAAGGTTAGGAAAGGAGGAAGAAAACCAACGCCTAAGAAATCTTACTCAAGAACTAGAGGAACAAATCGAGAAGTTAAAAGAAGACAAAAAGTCTCAAGACGACAGGTTCGAGAAGATTCAAAGTAATAATAATCTACTTGAAAACAAAGTAGATCAAATTCCGAAGGAAGCATTCATATTTTTCGGAAAACAAATTCAAGAACTAGAGGAACAAATCGAGAAGTTAAAAGAAGACAAAAAGTCTCAAGACGACAGGTTCGAGAAGATTCAAAGTAATAATAATCTACTTGAAAACAAAGTAGATCAAATTCCGAAGGAAGCATTCATATTTTTCGGAAAACAAATTCAAGTTGAGGAAGAAGAAATAAACACAAATTCAGTCTTCGTCACAATTCAAAAGGAAGTCAATCCCGCAGAAAAACAAACAAAAACTCATTATCGACACCCCAATTATAAACATCATTTTGACCAACGATAGGGTCAAAATGAATATACATAGAAGAGTTATGTGATCATACAAACAAAAACATCAAATCAACATACTAAGCAATAAGCAAGAAGAACCACCCCACAAAGCCACCAAATAGCTTCGATGAAGATTGATCTCGGATGGACCACATCATCTACGATGCAACATTTCTTCTTTGGAATTCGTAACTCATATCGTCTCATTTCATCAAGTGTCAAAAGAAAGGGTTTAGAGTTGATGGTTCAAGAAAAAAATAAGACGTAAGCCTTGTCTTCTCTAAGCTTTGAGGACAAAGCTTCTCTAAGGGGAAGGCAATGTGATATAAAAATTATATAGCATACCATAATTAATAATATTAAATATTAATGTTAAACAGGGTTACAAATATCGCTGATAGCTCGGCAACATCACGAGATATCACGATGTTTTCTCCCAACCGATAATATCGGCAAATATTGTGGCGATGTTTTGGCGATTTTTTAAGTCGAGAAATCGCGATGTGTTTAAAAAAATCGCGAGTCGATACCTAAATATCACTTGTCCACTCGCATGTCAACAAAAGTAAGAAACACGTTTTTTTGTTTTGTTTTTCAGTTAGCATTCGAACTTCGCCTGTATGCCCGCATCATTTGAACGTCGAGCTGAGAGCTAGGGTTTACGCTGCTATCGGTTTGTAAGAATTCAGAGAAGGGGGGCTGCTTGGAGGAGAAGGGGCGCTGCTTGGAGGAGAAGGGAATCCGTGGAGCCAAAAGGAATCTGTGGAAGAGAAGTCCAGTTCGAACTTTGAAGTCGTCTAAGCTTGAAGGAACAAGGTATGTGCACAATGCAACCCTCTTCTGAATTCATTATAATTTATAACTGCATCTGATATTGAATAATTAATTTTTTGCCAAATATACAATTTTTTTAAAAATCATCTTAAAAAACAAAAAAAACTACTATTTTGGATGATGGGTATGCTATCATTGCCATCCAAAAACTCCCCAACGTAATAACAAGTAATAACTATTATTAACACCCTGTCACACAGAGTCCCAGACACATGGTAGAGGTAAACTCAGAAATGTGCATGCCAAACCAAGTTATGATATTCAAGAAAGAACATTATAATTTATTATTAAAGTTTAATAATAATGATGAAATTAGTAATTAGTAATTAGTAATTAGTATTACAAATACAGATGTTATTTTTATTTTTATTTAATTTTTTAATTTAATAAAAGTTTATAAAATCATATACAAAAATTATTTTAATTTTGTCAAATATTAATTTAATAGTTTTATATTATAATTAAAAATAAAAACAAATTCAACAATATCAGATTGGAGTCTGGACATTAACAATTTGAAACATTAAAGGTTGATTTAAATTTTATAGATTCAAAATGTAATTTTTTTTCCTTGTTTGTCTGATTTGCTACTTTTTGCAATAAAAATATGCTAAACAAAGTTTTTTATTTTTATTTTGCAGGTTCAAAGATTATTACAAAGCTACAAACATGCCGAAGACTTTGGATCTAGTCTGGGAGTATGCAGAGCCGGTTGATCCACATAATCGACAAAAGCTTAGATGCAATATGTGTGGGAAGGAGATGACGGGGGGGATAAATAGGCTCAAATACCACCTTGCTCAATTTGCAGGGCATGAGGTGGATATTTGTAAAAACTCCACTCCTAAAATTATTCATAGGGCCAAACTTGCAATTGAAGGTATTGGCAAGAGGAAAGATGAAAGGGAAGCTTTGAGGCAGGAACTTGGAATGAGAGCGGCATTAGGATCCAAGACAGTCGGACACACGTTAGGGGGAGTGGGGAGTGAGACCTTATCCTCATGTTTCCGCCATGCCTTCAACGACACATTCTATTTCTAACTTTTTGTCGAGATCTGGTCCTGGTGGACAACCAGGTATAAAGTCAATGTACAAGATAAAAGAGAAAAATGAAGTAGATAAACTTGTGGGTCAATGCCTTTTGTGGAGTGATATTCCATTCCACTTTGCGAGGAACCCATTCTACATGCCTATGTTTGAAGCTGTTGCTATTGTTGGGTCGGGGTATAAGCCCCCCACTTATGAGGAGTTCAAAGGGCCCATCCTTGATGATGAAAAGGCCAATTGCACTTCTAGGTTGGAGGAGCTTCGAGGTTCATGGGAGGCCACAAGATGCACCGTGATGTCAGATGGTTGGAGTGATACGAAGGGTAGGACCCTTCTCAACTTCTTGGTTCATTGTCCCAAAGGCATAATTTTTATAAAATCCGTGGATGCATCTGCACAGGTCAAAGATGCAACATTACTATGTCAGTTGTTGGATGAGTTCATCCAAGAGATAGGTCCGCAGCATGTTGTCCAAGTAGTAACGGACAATGTTGCGAATTGTGTGGCAGCTGGTAGGATGCTTATGGATAGACATCCTACTTTGTTTTGGACACCTTGTGCAACACATTGTATTGACTTGATCTTAGAGGATATGAGGAAGATCCAATTTATCAAGGATGTCATTAATTCAACAAGAAGCATCACCAAATTTATATACAATCATGCTTTTGTGCTTAGCTTGATGAGGAAATTCACTCATGATAAGGAGTGCGTACGTCCTGCCATCACTCGCTTTGCCACTGGTTTCATCTCTCTTCAGTCTCTCCTTACTTCTATGCGGGACTTACAGACTATGTTCCTTTCAGCTGAGTGGCGTGCTTTATCAATTAGCACTAAACCGGAGGGACATGACATATTCAAGATAGTATCATACCAGGAGAGATTTTGGGATGGGGTGAAGGAGACAAGCCCGTAATGGGCTACTTGTATGAGGCCATGGATAGGGCCAAAGAGGCCATTCATGCCTACTATGAGGACAAGGGGGATGAGGGGCAGGCTAAACAACTATTGATATGGGAGGTGATTGATCAACGATGGAACACAACACTTCATCGCCCCATTCATGCTGCAGGCCTATTCCTCAACCCCGCATTCTCTTACTCCTGTGGCTTCAACTTTGATGCAGAGGTAATGGATGGGTTCTTAGAGTGTGTCTAGAGGATGGTGCAAAGTGTAGCTGACCGTTCAGAGATTTCCAAAGAGTTGGAAGTCTATAGGAGGGCCATGGGAACATTTGGCTTTGATATGGCTGCTATTAATGACAGGAAGAACATAATGCCAAGTAAGTTTCTCCTTGTTTCAAAATTTAATTTAATTTCATTACTTTCTTTGTTTTTAATTTCAAATTTTCAATGTCTTCTCCTATGTTTCTCCAATTCATTGTAGATACTTGGTGAGAAACCTATGGCAGACGAGTACCCCATCTCCAAAAGCTTGTTGTTCGGATCCTTTGCCAAACATGTAGTTCTTTTGGTTGTGAGCGCAACTGGAGTGTATTTGAAAAAATGCACACCAAGAAAGGCAACAGGTTTGAGAATTTGAAATTAAATTCTAAATTCATTATAACTTGTAATTTATGTCCCATGGGTAATTTATGTATTCTAAATTCTAATTGCATAAATTTATGGTTATCATACAAGTTGGATACCCAACCCCTGAATGATCTAGTGTACGTATCCTACAATATCATGTTGTGGGTGAAGCAGCTTGAGAAAAAACCTGAGGTGGAGGCCATTTCATTGGATGCCATTGACACTACTGCTGCATGGAGAGTGGAGATAGAGGAACCTATTATGGAGGCAACCCTTGATTGTTTAAAGGAAGATACACAGGACATGGATTGTGAGACATGGGACAATGAGTGGTTGGACTTGTTTGAGATTGTGCCACCACCGGAGCCACCAGTTGCACAGCCACCAGTTGCACAACCACCGATTGCACAACCATCGGTTTCTGTTTCAAAGCCACTAGTTTCACAACCATAGTCTCAGTTAGAGGGAGCCAGATATATGGGCAATGGTAGCAGTAGCAGTGGTAGAGGAATTGATGAGGGTCCAGTACCTCATCCTTCTTCTAGTTCTTCTAGAGTACATAAGTTTCTAGGCACTTCTAGAGGATGACATAGTCCACGACGTCCCCCACGAGCACCTGGGATTTCTAGCTCTAGAGGCAGCGCCATTACTAGAGCGATTACCTTGCCTGTAAAAGGGATATAGGGAATCCATAGTTTACTTTATTTAGTTGATATCATTGCATAATGAGATACACAATACATTGATTGTATTTTTTTGGCGATTCATGAGTTGGGGACTCGAGATCCAAGACACGATTCATTTTTGATGTGTGATGTATCACTAGATGTCTTATACATCTTATATATCGGTTTTCTTTACATATTCATATAGCAATGTGTTTATTTGATGTTCTTGTTGCTTTAGATGTTTAGAAAATTGAAAAAATGAATATTTTTGTATTTTTTTAAGTTGCCGATATATTGCCGATGTTTGCCAACATTTCGCCGATAAATCTGATTATTTCTTTTTGGACCCTCGGCTATATATTCGCCGACATGATATTTGTAACATTGATGTTAATTATTAATTAAGCAGTAATTAATTAACTATTTATGAAAAGTCAAAAGATATGACTTATATTCAAAAGGCGCCAAATGGCTTATAAAGCCCAAGATAATGTGATAGCAAACCATCACTTATCAATTATTCATTTTATATATATTTATCCTATAGAAACAGATTTTTTTTGTTTCAGATTTGCATTGGTACACTTTTTTCATGGTTTTGCTTTTGTTAGTGTAGTTTTACTTTATAGATCAGTATACTTTTCTTTTTTTAATTTCAATTTCATTCCTTTGCAAAGTAATACAAATACTAACCTAGCCTTGCTTTGTCGATTACGGTTCGTAGACAAAGGCTTGGCTGTAGTAATTAGTCTCACACTTTACCTTTTTTAGCTTTCACAATCTTAAACTGGAACAAACATTTCGCACTAACTTCTGCATGTTCTCTACCCATCACCGTCTTGCTCGAGCTTTGGGATAATCAGAAACGGGGTTTGTTGCATTCAAATAAGTTTCACATCTAATAAAAACTCATCTTAATAAAATCAACTTCCCCTTGAATAAGTGAAAATCCAACGCCTCAATTTAATCCATTGTGGGGAAAGTTCATAGAGGAAGCAAGAACCACTAGATAGCGACCTCGAGATACCGTCAAGCTACACCCTCGTTGGTGTAATGTTGGACACATCCCAGAGACCCCGATCAGCCCTCACATTCTTTGCGGGTAACTACATCTGATAAGGGTTTTAGACATACTCCTCGTACCGTCATGTATATTTGGAGTCCCCTTTCCCCTGTTTAATTCACTCTTAAATCCACAATAATTAAATAGTTACCAAGAGACAATTGCAATACATTCAACACTCCAACAGCACTCCATTTCAGACTCCATTTTTAGCACTGGTCTTTGCTTTATCATATAAGCATTTTCTTTAATTTACAATGTGTTGATTGATCATATTGCTCGTGCTGTTGTCTTAATCACTATTGCAATCTCTTGTGTCATTTTACAAAACTCCTAAACAACTTACTCAATCATAAGTCACCACTAAACGTTTAATCAACCTTAGCAACTCTTGGGGTCTACCCCCCTTGGCTTCGGTAGGAGTTTGCCTAAACGGAGGAGTCGAGATCAAGTGACAGTACTTGACTCGAGACTTGTCCCCAAGGACGCACTTAGTGGCTTGAAGATTTCTGCCACGACAACCTAAATTCCCCAGGTGCGTGAAAGGCGGCAACATAGCCCACTCTTGGTTGTTTCAGCACTAAAACAAGGATGTTACAAGAATGTTGGGGCCCAACAGTTTGGTTTCCATGCATAGAAGTTCCTGAAATGCTTCATTTAGGGCAGAAAATTGATTAGAAACATTGGGAATGTTTTCAAAATTCAGCCTTGTTTCCTGCCAAATGGGGATGCTCCCTACCAGTTCTAAATTTCTCTTGGATGTGAGAGCTTGAAGAAAGGGTACCTGAACAATAAGAAATAGTTTCTGTGCAACTACGGTGTTTGTTTTCACCTAGGGACATCTTAGCAAGTGGGCTGCAACTTATAATTACATCAAGTTTTAACTATGTACTTGATTTAGTCAATGTTAAAACAATTCTGGGTCCACTCAGCACTAAAACAAAGATGTCACAAGAATTTTGGGGCCCGACAGTTTGGAGGAATGCATAGAAGTTCCTGAAATGCTTCATTTAAGGCAGGAAATTGATTTAAAACACTGGGAATGTTTTGAAAGTTCAGTCTTGTTCCCTGCCAAATGGGGATGCTCCCTACCAGTTCTAAAGTTCCCTTGGATGTGGGAACTTGAAGAAAGGGTACCTGAACAATGAGAAATAGATTTCATGAAACTATGGTTTTTGTATTCACTTAGGCACATCTTAGCAAGTGGTCTACAACTTGTAATTACATCAAGTTCTAACTATGTACCGGATTCTAAGAATTATATTTCCATGTGTAGAAGTTACTTAGACTCTCTATGTAACGCCCATACCATCATGGTTGCAACTCATGCTAAAATACGATTGGCTTCACTATTGTTGGGGAGTTGACTTCCAAAAAATATGAAAAATTCTAAACATGTTCACATGTAAAATAAAAGAGTCTAGCGAGATAATGTTGTTGGTTTTTACTCCTTGTGCTTTAATACTTCAACTAAATGAAATTTATTGAAAGCAACATATGCACTTCCAATTTTTTAGGATGTTATTTAGACTCCACATCTGATGCATGATATCATTTTTAACATTGCCATTTTTATTTCTTGCTTTTCTAATTTGGTCAATTGGTGTTGATTTTAAAATATATAAATATTTATAGCAACTGCATAGGTCCAAGGCTGTTCCTTATTGTATCATTTAACTTTGCTTTTGATATTAAATATGATTGATTTTATGTTATGTTGAATTTGAGAATTGCAGGTCACATTTGTGCCAGAAGAAACACCACCACCAGAATTTTTACAAACATTAGAATTGGGGGGAGTTACCTACAAACTTTATAGTCATAGCTTGCTTCATTTTGGTCAGGTGAGTTGCTTGCTTGTATATCTTTAGGATCCCTACATTTTGTTGATTTTATTATAAGCTGCTACACACAAAGTTTTACTTTTCAATTATTGAACTTGAAAATTATATTTTATTATCAGCGAAATATATTTTTGCATCAAAAGGATTTTATATTTAATTTGCTTAAAGTAAGTGGGCTCAGGATATAGTTAGAGATATAATATAATTGAATGCATCTGATAGGAATAATTTGTATATAGCTTAATTACCAGAAGTACATGATTTGAATAAACGTTATTTAAAAATAATGCTCAGGATGCTATGCATTGTAGTTTCCTATCTAACCCCTAGCTACATGGAAGATGTGATGGGTGGTCATGCTTCACGAGTTTCACCATGGATATTGATATCATCATTCTCTACATATTCTATTTTATAATATTAGAGGCATACCTTATTATTTTGCTATTTATGATTGTGTCCATATCTTTGTGCAAGTTTAGAATTGTAGGCGTTTCCTCCTATTTCTGATCTCTCCATGGTATGCCCAACCTGGCACCTTGACAAAACACATTGTTTAAACTTTAAAGATGATCTAAAATAGTGTAATTTTGATTGTAACTTTTGGTGCCTTTGTCGATTTAGAGTTAACGTGGGAAATTACAATCACAAGCAGTGATAAAAATTGTGGTCAAGGGTTTTAAAGATGGAAATTGGGGTTCTAACAATTTATGTAAGTACTGTCCAAATTGAAAAGTTTGTGTCTTACAACTGTCTTTTGATTCTTGGGAATTCCAATTTCAAACTTGACCAGGCAAGTTGCTTAAATAGAACAATTATGCAGCTGTCAAACCAAGTGATCTGAGATTACATATGAGAAGAAGCAAATACTAATCATAAAACGATGCATTAGTTCAGTGAGTTGCAACAGCCATCAGTAAATTGAAGTAGGAAAATATTCGTTGAGAAGACAGTTTATAGAGTTGTGGGGGTTAACCCACATTAGTTATTACAGTTTTGATGTAGCTTGTGTGATTAATGCATACTTTGCACATATCCTAAGGATTCATGTGAGGTAGGAAATGTTTGTCTTGGCAATGCTTAATGAATTTCTTCTGACCACTGGTAGGTAGTAGCCTCAACGGAGTCATGTCCTGTAGAATCATTTGATAGTGCAGAGTTATGGCGCATATGCCTCTTGTACTAGTGAAGTGAGTCACTGAGTGGCAACAAACATAGGAAAATTAAAGTAGGAAACTATTCGTTGAGATGAAAGTGTATGGAGTTGTTGGAGTCAATCCATACCACATTTTTTGAGGCAGATTGTGCTATTGTTGCATCCTTTGCACATATCTTGAGAACTAATGAATTGCTTGCGACCACTGGTAGTCACCAACCTTGACGGGTCATGTCTTGTAGAGTCATTCGATAGTGCAGATAATAACTCTCTTAAGCTCCCATTAGAGTTCTCTAAGAAGTGATGGTTCTTTGAAATTCTTGTTGATTGTTTATCGAACAATGGTACATGGTGGGGATTCTCCTATTCATATTTGGATTATAGCAGATTCTCTTCTTTCAACAATATCGTTTTGGATTTGCGCACACGGGGCAGATATTTGTATATAATGTAGCTAGGGAGGGTAATATGGGGTACCTAGGGACACACCCAAGGGGATAATGTATGTAATGCGGTCATAATCATGGAATAGACTGACTTTGTAGTTGGTGGGTAATAAATAGGCTCACTAGGTAGTTAAAGGAAATAAGATAAGTGGTAGTTGGCATAGACTCCTAGGAATACTCATGAAAAAGTATAAATATACATGAGTATCATTGTATTGGGTATGTTGGATGTATTGTTTTGTAACAAGCATGGCTTGCAGAGTGATTCCTTTCATAATGAGTGCTAAATGGTGTTGCCCTACCTTGAGGGTCTTCTCTATATCTTGGTGTTATTCTTGTGTGGATAAATTTTGGTTATTTATGAAGTTTAAGGGTTCTATATAATTTGTAGTTGGTGGGTAATAAATAGGCTCACTAGGTAGTTAAAGGAAATAAGATAAATGGTAGTTGGCATAGACTCCTAGGAATACTCATGAGAAAGTATAAATATACATGATTATCATTGTATTGGGTATCTTGGATGTATTGTTTTGTAACAAGCATGGCTTGTTGAGTGATTCCTTTCATAATAAGTATTTAATGGTGTTGCCCTACCTTGAGGGTCTTCTCTATATCTTGGTGTTATTCTTGTGTGGATAAATTTTGGGTAGGGTTTATATAATTTGCGATTCGATTTTTTTTGAAGTGGAAGAATTTTTTGTTCTTTTTGTAGATTTTTAAGGGAAAAAAGAGGATGGTGGTGTTCATATTCATTTATGAATTTTTTTTGTATAATCTAATGAAGCTAGTTGTAGATCTGAATTCCTCTAAAAAATACCCAAGTTTAAAACAAATCGTCCACACTAGATTTTGTGAAGTGTAGATATCGCCAATTTAAATTTTAAAGTCATTGATTTTAGGGTTTTTTAACAGCGTTTGCATGACTTGCATGGCGGATATCTTTTACAAGGTCCTTAGATTGCAACCAGAACAATGCCATTGGATAGAGGATTTTCTAGGGTTTGATTTGATATATTATATATTATGCTTTTGGTGCATTATCAATGCTCTAGAACCCTTGCAAATTTTGTCGCTTCAAAACCCTAGTCACAAATAAACTCCATTGAAAAGTAACTTATTTCTTCAAAACCCTAGTTTTGGCTACCAGCTTTCTTGCGAGCAAGATTTATTTTACATGAAAAGATGATGGTCTTACTATTGAGGAATACATAAAAGAAAAGAAGTCAATATGGTCAAAGTATTGGAGAATTGGTGTAGAAGGTGATTTAAGAGATGATGCTACCACATGACAACAATTGCTTAACCATGACAAGATGAAGGCATTGTATTTTTTGATAGGTAGTCTCATGCTGTGAAGACTCAAGTGTGATAAAAAACAATAAGGGTTGATTTTCATGCACAAAATTCCTTTACATGTTCATGTATTTGCTCATTGTGAGAAGGTCATTGTTTCTATAAACACTAGCAGCAAGCATAATTTCATAAATATTAACTTTACCAAAACGATAGTTAAGTCCCATATGGCATATCCAAAATACACAGGTTGAAGGTGAGAGTGTTCAAATTTTAATGACTTGAAGCTTATTTGGATAAATGCATTTTGCATTTATATTTTCATGCTATAGAAATGGATGATGTTGATATTATTCTCAGGTATTCCTGGAAGGACTCAATTGTGTAGTTAATATCAATGTGCAAAAGAAGTTTCTAAGCATTGGTACAAGAAAAGGAAAATTAGTAAATTACATTGTTGGATATTTCTCTTACTGAACAAGAAGAGCCCATGGAGGCACATGAAGAAGTCCTTGTAGGTGAAAAAGTTGAAGTACCTGTTATCACACAAAGTGTAGCTACCCACTAGTGGTATCCCATCCAGGACGGTAGAGGTAAGGTAGCCAATCGGTGACACCGCAAGGGCCTTGTCCACTACTAATGAATGGTAGTTGTCACACTAAACAGGCTCTTGCCACTTTAGATCACACCGTAGAATGATCAAGGGGGAGACCCTACTAGCTTATGAGGGCTAGCCAGTGTTTTAAAAACTAGCCTGGTCGAAACCGAAACTAGCCGGGTTAACCAGCTAGACCATTTCCAACTTTGAACCTATCGACAACTTGGCTCGGGGACTGGTTCAGTACCGGAAATTATTTTTCTCAAAACATGAAATAAAACCTAGTGGGACCTAGTACATGTCCATATGACTCAATATTAATGTCTAGCATGTTCATATACACTGACACATGAGTTTTAATAACCTCGTAAGGCCTAAACACCAAGAGGACCATTTCAGCTTTGGAGGAGCGGTGAAAAACTTGAAAATTATAAGTCGTTTATTCAACAACATATAATTAACAAGGAAAAAACACCTTGGAATACCCAAATTGATGTTTAAGTCCTAGGAAGCCAAGTTCTTTATAGAAAAACCCATGCTAGCACATCTTTTACAACTTCCCCGTAGGGTACGAACATGTGGTAAAAAAAGAAAAAAGGGGCCTTGGAAGGCCTGAATGAACTTTTGTACTCTTGAAATTGAACAAGTGTTTGTTCATCTTTGGCGGCTCACTAAAAGTCCAACTAGATGCAACCTAGTAGTGATCCATAGGGAAGTGCAATAACCATCAAACATACCACATCAAGTGTCATTGCACGTGGAAGATAAATCACTTTAGTGCATAAAGGTTAACCCATCATTTAAATTAGTCAATGTTATCAAACATGAAAATAATACATGAAATAAATTACATTCATACCCTTTTAACAATTCAATGACTTATTTAATCTTTACTCATCTAATCTAACCTAGGTGTGACCTTATTAGATGTAACACCCTTAAGTTAAGAATGCATAGCCCAGCTACCTAAGTCAAGTGAGGTTGCATGATGTGAGTTATGTACTAGGGAGGAAAGGGGCTCTTTATGAAATAGCTATAATAGCAATATAAAAGTGATAAGTCTATCCTTAACTTTAAAGAGTTAGGATTTCATATGTTTCTTCCACATGTGAGCCTAAGGAAGTGCTATACAGGTCATCCATCCTTGCACCTTGATATTGTGATCGCTTTATTTTATTCTTCCTTTGATATTTCATTTATTTACGTTTCATAACCCTTTCATTGGCTTAGTTCCTTTTTGCTTTAGATTTGGATTTGATAACTTGATAAAAGGGAACTTGGCTTTTTACAAGGGGAGTATCTCCCATAAGTTTCCATTTGCATTTACATTTAATTTCCATCCTTGAGAGTACTAGAGTCTTTTGACTTTATTTGAGGCATTCATCCATGGGAATAGTAATGAGACCTTTGATTATTACTAATGACTGATCATTCATAAAGGGGAAAATGAAGGGGATGGATGAATTGGCTAATGAAAATGAAAATAGCGGGGTAAAAGGCTATGAAACGGATTGAAAGACTTCAACCTAGTTGACTAAGGTTGAAATTAACCTTCAAACTAACACAGTTCTAAGGTTGAGCACACCAAACAAATGCTATAACATGAGTAATTGTTTTAAGCATATGAATCACTATATTAAAGGTAACAATCCATGCAAACAAATCATCATATAAGAAAACATGCTAAAGAGTAAATGAGGTTTATAGATGTCACTGCACGTAGAGGATCAGGCACTACATCTAGCTAGGCATATCCAAGGCACATGCACCATCTGATATATGCTGAAGGACCTCTGACCAATGATCTATGCTGAAGCCACAGATCTCATCTTAGGAACTACTGAACAAAATCACTCCTCGCTGGAAGAGGGGTAACAAGATATATTCTTTAGTCTGTAAAACAACTGTTATTGGTGAACTCCTTTGTTTGTTGGTGTGTATGGTTTAGATGACTTTTTTTGTCATAGTGAGCCTGCTTTAGTTGTCTTCATTTGATAAGATTATCTGTTCAGTAATAATTGCTTGTATACATTATAATTTAAATAACATCAAGTTGGTGGATGGCAACTTTTTGTTTATTTTGAATTACACTAGGAAGAGATTATGTCTAAATATGTAAAGTGCTTTTATGTAGAATATTATTTGACATTATGTGTTTGCTTTGGTACAGGAAGCAGCATGGGATTCTCTATTTGAATTGGTTGTTTCAGGAGGCATCAAGTCATGTAAGACACTATGCAATGACATATGCTGTGGAAGAAGTTTTGTATGCTATGTTAATAAAAATACCTTCAGAATGACGCATTCTTATGTATTTTCTTTATGATGTCTTTCAATTGTCCTATGCACTTTCTTTACTATCTCTCATACAATCTTGTATCATCTCTATAAGCTCTAGTTATTTTTTCTTTGATTTTTAAGTGTTTGTTTCTTCATGATCTTTGATCAATGTGTTTTTAGTTTATCACTTGTGTAAGCTTTATAGTTCATTCGCCAATGCACTTTGGTCTTTTTGAAATTATGTATGATGAAATTCTAGTTATGACTTTACATATGTGTTGCCTATAACTGTTTTGTTCCTTATCTGAAGTTTGAACACACTAGTCTGAGTATTGTGAATCATCCTAGTTATTGATCATTCATTCTCACTTTATATGCTCAGATCTTATGTAGCGCTAATCCTTTTTGGATATGTAATGGATCCTTTGTGGATCCTTATACAAAAGGAAGGATACAGCGTGGACTGCTATGAGATTCTTTTTAGATATGTGAGGGATTGATTCCCATGTTGTATCCTCCACTCGGTGTTATCAGAACCAGACCAATTTTGCCAAAACGGCTTGGTTTGATTGATTTACATGCCTAACCGGTCCAAATCGCAGCCTTGAACTAGAAATGTCCGGTTCCTTATTGAATCAGTCAGTTATGTATTGATTCAGCCGGTTCCTTACTGAATCAGCCAATTCCATATTGAACCGACCGGTTTGGTGTTGAATTTTGTACCAAGGAAGTGTTCCCCTAGCAATTTTTTCCTAGGTCACTAAAAGGGGACAAGTTACATGACCCTTGTATTAATTACTTGAGAAAAGTAATTAATGTCACTATAGAATTATAAAGTGATTTTCAATTAAATCTAAGTGGGAGCTGAGAGAGAAAATATTTAATGGAGAGAAAAGTGGATTTCTCATCCATTGATGATAAATAACTAGATTAAAAGTGGGCCCTTGATATAGTGACTGTTCAACTATATTAAAAGTGGGCCCTTGATATAGGTGAAATGAAAAGACAAGGGAAAAGATTAAAAAGGTACTTCATTCCTCATTTGCAGTCACTCAAGAGAGTTGGAGAGGAGTCGACTTCCTGAGAGGACAGTCCAAGAGAGTTGGAGAGTGGCTCAATTCTTGTGAAGAGAATACGAGCTTGAGGAGAGAGAAAGGTAGCCTGAGAAGGACATGAGTTTCAGTGAGTAAGGTACACTAGCAGCAGCTCGCTATCCTAGGAGGCAGCGTGCATCCCTAGGACTGTAAAACAGCAATAAAGGAGCATGCTGATCAAGAAGAGACTAGGCATGAATATCTAGAGTGTTGGCACAGTTTTTGAGGAGGGCCATACTGCATTTAATGGTTGGCCGTACTCAGGAATTGACAGTCCATACACAGCAGCAGTGACACGAAAATTGAGGTGAGGTACAAGACAATTTTCGAGACAACATTTAACTGGTTAATTTTTCTTGCTGGCACGAAAACTGAGGAGCTGATAAGTAGCTGTCAGAACCGTACTGTTACATACAGTACTAGCAAAATTCCAGAAGGAATTTCTGTGTATTATGGGCACAGTTTTCGAGGTGGAGAAATTATCTCAGAACTTGAGATAAATTTGTTTTTCTTATGCTGAATATAATCTGCTGTTGTACTATCAATCGATTTTGAAGAAGAAAATAATAAAAGCACTCTCTCTCACAAGTTTTCCCTTCGGGTTTTTGCTTAGGCAAGTTAGCCAAAAATCAGAGTCTGAAGATTTTCATGTGTATGGCTGTTGTGTTAATTTCTGCTCTCAGTATTTTGGTAGAATTCTCATGTGTTTCTAGTTCAGACATGTTTATGGGTTAAATTACATTTACAGCTGCTAACTGTTGAATGAGATTGTGTATTAAACATTGTTAATATGAGTTTTACTTGAAGCTTGTTTGAGAAGTAAAAATCTACATGGTATCAGAGCTTTGTTGAGAAGAGAAGGGCAGATTTACAGTCAGTGATTTTCAGACTTCAGAGGGAGTTCACTTTTTTCAATCAGAGGCAGACTAGGACTAAGTTTTCAGTGTGATGGCCACCAGGTTGAGGCTGGAAGACAGGTTGGACTGGGCAGGAAACTTCATTCCTTGGAAAGCGAGGATTGTGCTTATTCTACAAGAGAACGAGTTGTGGGATGAAGCGGTGAACGACAGACAATCTAAGCCGATACAACTCCCACAGCCATAGATGCAGCAGTGTTGGCAGCCTTCAACAAGAAGGATGTCAAGGCAAAGAGGATCATCCTTGATGCGGTGAAAGACCATGTGATCCCACACGTGACTGGTAAGAGCCGTGCTTACCAAATGTGGGATGCCTTAGCTAATCTGTACTAGAGTTCGAATGAAAATTGAAAGATGGTATTGAGAGAAAAGTTGAAGGGCATGAAGATGGAAAAATCTGAAAATGTGATCTCTTACCTTACTCGGATCACTCAGGTGAGGGAAGAGCTTACAACTATTGGGCTAAGTCACCAGATTCGGCGGTTTTTTGCCTTCGAAATCGAAAGTCGCCAATTTGTATAGCAAGTCGAGTTTATTCGATTGAATTCGTCGATTTTCTTGTTGATTTTGAATCCAAACTGTAAGCAATTTCCAAGACGAACTAAATCGATTAAAATTCGCACTATTTTGTGAAAGTTTTGCAATAATTTTTGCTTTTGGATTTGTTTGGACATACCTTACCCTAAAATTCGCTGCCTATGAACCAGTTGTTACTCATTGTGCAGCGGAATTTTTGGTAGTGTGAGCCTGCAGTCACCTTGAAGTTTAGTGAGCCCACAACTGGTATATACATTATTTATATGTTTTTTTCAAGATTGTGAATGCTACGTGATGTCTACAAGCGGCCTAGTCTTTGTCACATATCTCTCACGTATATCGATTTGGAGGAGGACCATGAAATGGTTTAATTATTAATTGTGAGAATGGATTGGATTTTCTTTATGGTAATTATTTTTACATTATAAAGTTAAACATTAATTAAATTATACATTAATAAATATAAAAAATTATTTAACTTTGCTGAAAATGATTATCTATCCAATGGGAGTGGATCCGGTTGATCATGTGTTGATTGGTCAATGGAGAGATGGTGAGTATGTGTTGCGTGGTCACTCTACATTAGGAGGATCTGGGTGGATAACAGGATCAGAGTCTGAGACATACGAAGAGCGTGAATCTCCAAGGATTGATGTGGTGCTGAGTAGTAGGTACTTAGTTCAGAAGGTAGAGCAAGATGCTTAGAAAATTGACGTGGTATCGAGTATTCAGTCTTCGATTCAGGGCAGTACGCGAGAGGCTACTTCTTTCAGTGTTGGCAAGAGGGTTAGCTGGTATGACTTGTCTGATGGATGAGCGAGATGTGACTTATCGACATGTGGCACCGGTGCAGAGTACATGATCTATAGAGGGACGACTTTCAGAGACAGGGAGCTTCTACAACAGACAGTGTGAGACTAGAGTGTGATTTTGGTGGAGGACAAGCCATAAGTACTTCCTGCATAAAGCAGAAGTGGTGAGTGTTGCAACTTAGGATGTCCTTCATGCGATGATGCCTAACATGAAGGGACATTAAATTTGGCCTTTCTAGAGAGGAGTTTAGAGAGGGTGGGAATTCTTAAATTGCGTGAGTAGTACATGACTAGATTTCCTGCTGCGGTGAAGTAGCAGCTCGTCTTCTTCAAGGATAAGTTGGAAGTGATGGTTAATACTTTCCTCGGCAAGAGGGAGTGTTGAATTTTGTACCAAGGAAGTGTTCCCTCAGTGATTTTTGCCTAAGTCATGTTAACCCCATGTTTACATGTGTGTCCACAAACATCATGCTGAAAGCGTAGAGCACAGAGCAGAGAAGTAAAGGATGTGATCTTCGTCAAGTGTTTGATCCACTCTGTCATTTGAGCTGCTAGTACAGACTTGGGGCATATAAAAAGTGATGGAATTGTTTCGAATCAAGATAAAGTAGATGTGTCTTGCATCGTGATGTTGAGTGCCCCTATCCACTTCTTAACAGGGGAAATAGTTCTAAACTTGCTAAATTGTTTTGATTCACTACTGGGGCAGTCATGAAGAATCCTCGACAACGATGCCAAAAATGTTGCTGCTCCTGACCGATGTGCGTGTGTCAAAGCCCAAAAGTAAGAACACTAGTCCGATGGCAATTACGAAAAGAGCAACCACTGTCACCACACTCCTCTCTTCCTCGCTTCAGGTTGTCTCTTCTACAACTCAAGGGAGGCTTCCCTAAGGTTAGAATCACTAAGGAAAGGACAATGGAGGGCAAGGTAAATTGAAGAGGCTGCCTTAGAGAAACAATTGTACTATAATAGGTAATTTGAATAGGTGACGGAAAGGAGGGAAGGATCAATCCTCAAGAAGAGACCAGTGCCAGTACATCAAATGGGAGAATGGAGTCAAAAAGAGAACTCAAGAAGGCCTTGTGTCAAATGTGACTAAGGGGAAGAGATTGCATGATTGAGGCAACCCCGCTTAGTCGAGTTACGGTTACTAGGTTTACTTCCTCCTCCTAATTGCAAGAGATGCGCTATGCACGCAAAAGATCAAGATTACACAATCAAACTAGATTAAATGCAAAAAATGATGCTCGTGTATACATGCTTACAAAGGGAAAAGGCTAGCAGCTGCTAAGGAGAAAGTCCAGTTCTCGTAGATTTGAAGACTCTGCTTCATTGACATTTGTCGGAGATCATATTGTAGATCCTTATTCTTACATGGTGACTCCATAGAGGGACGAAGCCCTTGTCCTTTTGCAGATCGGAAGACTTTATTGGGTGTAGACAATGTCACAAGGTTCGGGTTTGTGTTCAGGTTTGGCGAGCTTCAGGTTTGATTCGGGTTCGAATTTTCCGATGGGGTTCGGATAGGGTTCAGCATAGGTTCGTCTATATACATTTTTCAAAAAAAATATTATATATTTAAAATATATATATATATATACTAGTACGACTATAGCCTATATAATGAATTTTAGCTTAATCATTTCAAAACAAACAATAAACTAAACATTTCATTTAAAATACTTGTAAATTATATTTAAAAAAATGTCATTTGCTACTTTGCTTGCGGCTTGAGCCCTCCACACTCCAATCATAATGCTCAAATCACAACGAATGCGTTGAATGCCACACACTCGCAGTTGCAGTTTGAGCTCTGTTGGAAGGTGGCTTTGTTGGCGGCCCACGACTCTGTTGGTGGCCCGCGGCTTTGTTGGCGGCTCGGTGAACAAATCTTAACGGATCGACCTGTCAGAGGCTCGGACTTACGAGTCAACAGTGACCTAGCCCAACGATAAGGTTTCGTGCAGTTGCAGTCGAGGTCAGAGGATAGCTTGCCGACGGTGGAGGATATCTCGGGAGCATTCTAGTGTCGGCGTCGTGGCTCGTGGGTGAGAAAAACCACGAAAAAAACCCTGCCTAATACCTTAACCCGTGCTTTTTTTTTGCTTTGGGTTCGTTTTATCAGGTTCGGCGAACCTGATAGACGAATCTCAACAAACCGGTTCGACTTTTAGGTTCAGAATGAGGTTCTTCTATCAGGTTCAGCGAACTTAGACGATTTTTTAAATTTTTTTTAGGTTCGCCGAATTTCGAACAATGGAGGTTCAGGTTCGGTGAACCCTGTGACATAGGGTGTAGAGGTGAGCACACTCATAAATTAGAAGGCTTTCAAGCTCACCTTGGCTACTCCACAGTTTGGTTTGAGGTATGAATATATGCATATTTCGGATTTAGTACCTTGTTATTTGAAACTATGGATTATAAAAAGGAAAGAATTTGTGCTCTCTTGAACGAAGCATTCACCCCACCAGATTTCTCAGATATCCATGGATTTCCTAATGGTTGCTATAAAAGAGTACATAAAGTTGTTCCAGAGTTCTTTGGAAATGATGAGGACCCAACCATTCGTCATATTGTTTCTTTCTGCAAGTTGATGATAGATTTCAAGGTTTACCATGAGGATGATCTCATGATTGTATTTGCTTTAACCTTGGAGGGAGATGCACAAAGTTGGTTCTATAACCTTTTTGATGAAGCTACAGACTCAGGGGCAAGGTATTTCGAGAAGTTTCTCCTTCGTTGGCATGAAGGAACAATTGATGTCATTGAACAATTGGCCAAAGAGTATGATGCTCTCCTCCTCAGGGTACATCTTGAATCTAAACAAGAGATCCATGAAGAGCACATTGTAGATCAAAGAGGGAATCCTAAGGAAAGTATTATGGATGATCCGATTGAGGAATCATTACAAGGTTCCTTGTTTGAAGATATTGTTGAAGAACATTGTGATGAAGATATGGAACTGCCTCAAATTTATGTCACTGAATATATGCCTAAACAACTTTATGATGAAAAGTTGGATTTGCCTCAAGTCCATCTCATTAAAGGTAATAATATTTGTTTTGCAGATTAGCTGGAACAACTTCACAATGGAGGTGTGTATATGAGCCCTATCAACCAATGGATAGAGGTCTCTTGTGCACATTCTAACTCTGCCTGCTTAAACTTTAGTGATTACTTGCCTCCTAACAATCTGATGTCTTAATACAACCTCTCTCATGAGCAGATTGGACGGCCAAGTCATGTTATGATATCTTTGTCTTTGTCTCGAACCAAGCACAAGGAAAAGCAAACTAGCATGGATGAGATGTTAAAATGGTTTCATTTGTTGTATAGATATACTTAAATGTGTGCTAGTTTCATGTTAAGTTAGAGTAGGTAAAATGAATAAATCTCTTGCATGAGCATTTACATATTTAGTACCGTTTGGCTTATGCCTTTTCTTTTCTAGAATGTAATAAGCATGTGGTTGTAGGATGTGAATTAAGCCATCCTACCACATTGTTTTGTTGTTAAATTTGGTCTTCGATAAATAAAGAGGTTCTAGTGTTCTCGTGTACTCTCGAGGAGAGGACATGTCCCCATATGGAGCCAGATGTTAACCATAAACATGGGTGTCCACAATCACTATGCTAAAAGCATAAAGCACAAAGCATAGAAGTAAAGGGTATGATATGTTGGACACAATGGTCACACTGAGAGGGGAGGGGTGAATCAGTGTGATGACTATTTAAAACCTTTTCACCTTCTATCAAATTAGCAGAGTTCATCAATGCATTATGCTACCAAGTATATCATCATTACATAAGCATCTATTAATTAATCAACAATAAATCATACGCAACAACACAACACAAGAAGACACAACATTTGTTTGGTAAACTTGTTTTATGTATTGTACATGGAAGACTTCAATCTTAGCAATTACAATCAACACCAACTGATAAGAAGAGCACCAACTCTTACAACAGGGTCCAACCTAGTTTTCTTAGGTCCAACTGAGAAAGGGTGAGGATGTTAGACACAATGGCTCATCGAGAGGGGGGGTTGAATCGGTGAGCTTGGACTTACTTCAATTTTAACTTCTTCAAACTCTAAAACTTAAGTCATCATTTCACATTCAATTCAATATCATATTCATAAATAGACTATGCTTCAATAATCAATTTACCATGTCATTCATCAGATAAAACACATTATCAACAACACCATGCAAGAGACACACGGTATAGTTTTGTAATCTTTTATAAGTATTTCAAACGGCTGCAACCATGAGGTAAATCAACACCTACTAATATAGAAGCACCTACTTCTATCCAAGACTTTGCTTGGTCTTTTCTTAGATCCCACTAAGGAAAGGAGGATGCGCCACCTCTCCAATAGAGAGGTGCGCCCTCACCAAATTGTCACCAACGCACCCAAGCAATGCCATATACCCACTCTCATGACGTGAAGGATAATGCGCAATCCCCTCTTGATATTTAACTTGCCACCTACCTAAATCCATCTTAAATGCAAGCATGAATTTTGGAGAGGACTCGTCTTGGCTTAGGATGAAGTCACCTTCCATTTTCATGAGTAACATATGCAATCATGTGAACAAGGACTTACATTGAGACTTACTAAAAATATCATTCTTTCCTGGATAAGTCACCTGAAAAAATTTGAGGTCCCTGACAACGACCCCTGTTACCACATGAGTTGCACTTAGTTGGACTTTCAAGTGAACCACAAAAAATGAACAAGTACTTGTTCAAATTCAGAGTTTAGAAGTCCATTTAGGCCTTCCAAGGCCCTTTTTTCACCTTTTTTACCATATGTTCATACCCTGAGGGAAGATTGTAGAAAATGTGCTAGCATGGATTTTTTGTAAAGAGCTTGACTTCCTAGGACTTAAACATCAATCTTGGTATTCCAAGGTATTTTTCCTTATTAATTAATGTTGTTGAATAAATGACTTATAATTTTCGAGTTTTTCACCTGCTCCTCAAAAGCTGGAATGGTCGTCTTCGTGGTTAAACCTTGGTAGGTTATTAAAGTTCACGTGTCAATGTATATGAATGTGTTAGACATTATTATTGAGTCATATGGACATGTGCAAGGTACCCCTAGGATTTTTTTAAAGTTTCGTGAAAAATAAACTTTCGGCAAACTTAGGCTATTTATTAATAGTTTAATTGAGAAAATAAAAAATGTAGTAAAAGTGTGGTCTAGAGTCGGAATTTGCGATGGGGTTGCTTGTTTTCACATTTAGAGCACCCATTTTACTCCTAGACCCACTTTTCTAAGTTTTCGAGTAAGTATTTATCTCCAAAATTGAATATTGCTCGAAAATGGAGAAAAAGACCAAAAAGTTGGGAAATAAAGGAAAAAGACAAATTCTTTAATGAGTGGAAACATGTTGGAGACATGTCCGGAGGTTAGGGAAGTTAACTAAACATCAAATAAGAGTTAACTGAGGATTCTAATCCTCATTCGGCATCAAATCTAATCAGTACAAATTTGCTAGATCAAGGGGACGGTTTTCTCCATAGAAGGGGGCGCATTAGCTTGTGTGGCGGCCATCTGACATGTTTTGGAGATCCCAAAGAGAGGTTACACTACCTCTTGAGAGGTGGCACATTTTTCTTGAGTGCAACTCCCTGTAACTCGCCCGAATCAAGGAATAAACTTCCTCTCAAGTTCAAATTCGCCCCCTTGGGGTTTGCTCCCTTTTTTGCTATTTAAGCAAGCCATTGGGCTCATTTGTTTCGCATGGTTTGAGGACCGAAGGAATGCTCCTGTGTTGTACTACAATTTGTAATATATCATTTGTAATAATAGAAAGGCTTTGGAGATCTGATGTGGTGTATGGATCAAGTGTGTGGATGATTATTGCATTAAGCTTATGAGGTAACCTGTATTTATTTATTTTTGTATTTCTTTGGTTGGGTATTGGCCTTTAAAGGGGAGGTATCTCCCAGTAGGTAAGATAATTTCTAGTTTGATTATTCTCTTTGTTTACTTGCTTTAGATCTCTTAGGTGGGCATGTGCATTCCAGTTTGATTTCCATGCTTTTTAAGTTTCCATTATAGGTAGCACCAATGCTTGTGTTAACCATTTGGGTGCAAGAATGTATAAGTGGATGTAGGTATCTAGCTTGAAGGGATGGTTGATCTTGTTTGACTCCGACTTTCAAGCATTTTTCAAAAGCATAGTCCCTTCGCTCTCCACCAATGGACTCCATTTGCCCAAGCACTCCCAAGCTTGAGTTCTTTCCTTCTTCTCTCTCTCCTTCTTTTTAAATCAACTTCTTCTTTTGGTTACCATTGCTTGTTTATGTAGATCTAATTTGCTAAAAGAGTAAATCATACTTTAGATCTCAGTTTCAAGTTTTAAAAAGTTTAGATCTCAAGTTTCTTCAAAGTTTCATCTTTAGAAAGTAGATCTAGCTTAGGAAATCTAAATTGTTGCAACATTTTAAAAGTAGATTTTTAATTTCGTTTAAAAGAGTACTTTATTTGATCATTAAAGTTTTAATCAAGCTTTTAGTGCACATCGTATTGGCTGCACAAAAAACAAATCAAGATCCCAAGGAAAGCTTGCTTTCGTTGGTTATTTGCTCATAGTTTAACTTAGAATTTTTATGATCTTTTTTGGGGGTTAATCAAGACACTCTTAAAGTGTTTTGGAGCATCTTTCGCATTTGATAGCTTGCTGATAATTGCAGGTTTAGCAAAAAAGAGGAGGAGGTGTTGGCAAAATTTTGAGAAATTGAACCAATAGAAGACCTAACGAAGTTCCCCCTTTCACAAAAATAACTTTTCTATCAAGTTGTAAGCCTTTGGATCCAACTAATAAGGACCAAAGTGCATTTCTTTAAAATTGTAAAAAGTTTAATAAACCTGATTCGGCTCCTAAGAGCCCACTCCCCATCTCCCAGGGGGGGATCTGCTTCGGTGTGACTTTTTCATGTTTTGATTTTGTTGGTAGTTTAGTTTTATTTTCCTAGTTAAGTTGTTTATTTTATCATTTCTAGCAAAATAAATACTAACCCCATGCATTCCCAAGTTACCCGAAAGGGGAAAGAGATTCTTGGTAGGAATAATTCAAAAACAATTTCCTTTTTTTTGTTATTTCTTTTAGTATTTAAAATTAACTTGGCTGTCCTCACTCGAATAGCCCAGAAGGGGGAAAGATATTCTCAGTTGTGAGTGGTTTGCTAATAAACATTTTTTTTTAGTTTTAAATAAAAATGACCAAAACTCCTTCCCCATATGCTTTGCACCATTGCAAATTGTCTAATTAGCTAGTTGTAACCAAAAAGGGATGTAAGTGACTAGATAGGAAAATCCACACAATTACATTCTTGAGAATTCGGGAGGTCGCAGAGGGTTACTACCACAGAGTTAGGGGGCTACTCCAAGCAAGTTATGCCTTGCCCCGTTGGACACTTGGTAAAACCGCTCTAGCGCTCAATTCAAGGGAACTTGGCTTGTTGGGCCAAACCCCATTTTACCCACTCCTTAATCAACTCATTTATAAATCTTAATTACCAAAGAGACATTGCAAAACTTTCGTCGAGACTACAACAACAACCCTTATACAAAAGCGCTTCATATTCACTGGCACTGGTCTTCCACATTTTTATGGTTAAATCAATTTCTGCATATTGTCATGAATGGTGTTTGAATTATCAATGCTGCTGTTATTATAATTCATTTGCAATAACTCATTGTTGAGGTTTTAATCCATTTCACGTCTAACTCCTAGATTCTTTTCTTTTGTTTTAGAATAAAGACCATAGATTTCTTTTATTAGGGACCACCCCCCTTGGCTTCGCTAGGAGTTGGCCTAGACGGAGGAGCTGAGTATTAGGTGACAGCACTTGGCTCGAGCTTGCCCAAAGATCACACCCAGTGAGTTTAAGATTTCTGCCACGTGACCCGAGGTGCGAATTAGGCAGCAACAACGCCAAAAAATGTAACCGGGCAAATTAGCAGGGCTAGTGCCTAGTAAGGACATGAAAGGAGTTGTGACCCAATGTCACCTTAGTTACACTCCTTTAACTTCTTGGGAGAATCTTGACCTCCAAGGGGAAATCCCTTTATGACACTTGCAAGCATTGTCTTGACCAAGCATATATTCCTATGTGCAATATATATAACGATGACCAGTGTCTTTGATGGAGTCCAGCATAACCTAGGATAGATGGTACTTAATGTAGGTATGATCGAAGTTATCTATGAGTCTATTTAGTAGTCTCTTCACACTTTATTTGTATGCGATCGCAAATCTGCTAGCATATAAACTAACTGTGTGATTTGATACCCAATTGAAGCAGTAAAGTGTTGGTGCAAAGAAACTATGCTTATACCAAAAAACACCTCTTTATCTATGTTATATCAGTACCATCAATTCTATGAAAGTCTTTCAGAATGACAGTAGATCAACTCTTGTATTTGAATCAGTATTTCAGTAGTCGCTATCAGTATGCACCATTCACTCTAACACAAATACTAATATCAGCATTAAACTTATCCAGTTTTGTCATTAAACAATTCAGTAATAGATAATGTGTATTCACCAGGTAATCTAATGATTTTAAAACAATAGGATCAGACCTCTCATACTTGCAATTTGTAAATTGTTGATATGCGACTGTTTGAATTCTGTGACCGTAAAATCAGGTCTGAAATAGGACTGACAGGGACAGCAGTAAAGTTCAGCCCCAGCCAGTCTTTAGAGGTTCACTGAGGTGAGAGAAGGCCTTTGCTAGGGAGGCCGAGGGTCTGTTTGAGGCCTGCTGTTGTAAAACAAAGGGTCCGAGCTGCTACACCAGCTACTTTAGAGTTTTGGTCCTCCCTCAAAGGTGACGCCCTGTGGCTTTTGAGGTATTTAGGGCACACCACAGCCTTTTTGTGGCCTGAAATTTGCAATTTTTTTTATGGTTTTCATTTTTTATTATTATTTTTAGGGTTTACTGAAGTAGAAATTGTATTCCTAAAAACTAAGCTAACCTACCACGAAAATGCAAATAATTATATATGATGATGCATGAAATTTGAGGAAGAAGGTTGACAGGGGATAAGATTATGTCTCTATCCCAGCCTAGAAGGGATCGGTTTCAACGTCACTTCTGAAGAAAGCTTCCCTACTTTTGCAAATTAGGGCTTCTACAACAACCCCAAGGGTTTGTTGTAAGGACCTAAATCGAAGAAAAAATGGAATTCTAAGGCCAAACAATGGAGGTCTTCCAATGTACAAGATGACAAAAGCTTAGCAAGAAACCTTAGCCAGGTCTGAAGGATGTACCAAAATTAGCACCATCCAACTAGAAGTAGAGAAAAACTCACCAAGTTTAGATAATGAATGAGCAAGCATCAAGGATCTAGGTTATCCAATGTGCAAGAGTTCTACCAAACCATTCAATCATCAAATTGTAGAAGCATGCAAGCCCTGGAATCATCCACATTCACTTTGCAAGAGAGAAACACGCCATCTTCAAGAAGTTCGCCTCACTTAGCTCCAATAGAAAGAGAAAAGAGCAGCATAATAATTTTTATCCCATGTCTTATGATTTACAAATGAGTGAGGGAGGTTTATCTATAGCCTCACATCCTAACTTTTTTACAAAAGTCCAGGCCAATAAGTCACTAAAATGTCAATGTTGCCAAAACTAATAAAAATAGCTAAAACTGAAAAAATAGCTCCACTCTGAAGGATGGAGTGAGAAGGGGGGAACATCATGCCCCATCTAACCCTAGATATGCTAAAAAACCCTCAACGTTCCCCCTCAATCAAGCTTGAAGCCTAGGCATCAAGGATGACGTCATCATGGTGCAGGCTCCTAGAGAGAGGGCAACTGCCTCTGAGTGGAACGCTGTCACCAGATCAAGTAGGGGGGTCATGTGACCCAACGACCTGTCCCTAGGAGCCTTGAACACCAACCTCAGGGCTACAAGCTCTAAAATGAGGCAGTCAGCAACGCCACTAAGCCATAGTGCTCCTAAAGGAAAAATCAAGGGGTCCGACATATCCATCCCTTAAAAGGTGCAGATAACACCCCCATCCTCACCTTGAAGAAGAAAACACGACCCTTTGCCTGGGAAGATATCTGAAAGTGAGCTGGTACTGGTATAGCGTAACAATAGGTATTCCTTTTCTTAGGGATTGTAGCTCAAATTCATCATTGCTATGCGAGTACTGCTTCCAAATGTTGGAGAAAGACATCATCCTTCCTAGCTACTTATTCTGACCTTGCTCTCATATAACCTGATATCCTTTAGGACAAGCTATAATTGTTCAACTTCACACTATGTATCGATAAGGATTATCACTTACCTATAGGTCAATCTACTCGTGTAAATTCAAGGGATACCTAAGTACTTGTAATGTTTTTACTCTGTAGGTTAAAACAGAGGAGTAGTTTATCGTTATTTGTTGAGTTTATTAAGAGATTTGGGTCAGGTATTACTGCTTGTTTGAATTGTCAAGCAAGGCACTTATTATCTTCATTGGATACGAGGAGATATTTGCTTAGGCTTATAGGGAAGTTATTATACATAGACAACATTTAGACGAACACTCCTTCAAGACTCCATCTTATATTACATTGTCCATGCATCCATTTCTACCATGCGATGGAAGTGGAGCTTGGATTTGCAAGATATATTTAGGGTGATAGACAGTGGACACTAGCTGCTAGCCCCTAGAGCAGTTCAATAGAGTCATAGATCCAAGGCCTAGCTCTAAATAGTTTCTTAGTATAGTTTTAGGATCGCTATGACACACTCCAGTGCGACATGAGGCTAGCCGCTACTTTATTTGCTTTAATTCTCCCTAGGCAAGTTAGATATCGACTTTGGGCAACAGCAAAGTTCTGTCTTTCTCACTGGGTGCTACTTGATTCCCATGAAGGATTGCGTAGGACTACCCATGACCACAAATTTTTGTGCAGATGATATTCTGATATAGGGTGAGAGAGACTTTATTGTAATTGATGAGGATGGTTTTAAACTGTAGCTCATGGCAGTTATATCAAACTACCTCCTATCTGGTAGTTTTAAAGCACTTTCATGCTTATTTTCACTGTCTTTCAGATTTGTGATAGTTATACTTCAGAGATATGAGGCACTCCTTTGAGATGTATTGTACGGGATGTATTAAACAGTTCCATTGATAACTTTTAAGTTTTTGGTTATCCGTGGACATCGATATAATTCTTTTTTTTCATGTCTTTGCATTGTAGAGCTACATAGTTTTAACTTTTAATTGTTTTCATATACAAAACAATTACACTTGTTCCTCTATTGCCTACCAGGATTAGATGTTGTGCAGATTTTTGTTGTATAATTTCCCTGCAAGTGGGGAAATATATCTTTTGCAACATGTAATATTATGAAACAGAAATGATTTTGTTTGTTTGGTAAATTTCTCTTTTTCAAAATCTATCCTTAGGGAACTTATTCCATGTAAACTCTACACAGGAATAAAAGGTGTAATCAAGATTTTATGAGTGTGTAAGATATGCTTATATTTTGCCAGATTGGAAAGTGTGCCATTATGTTGAATTTTGAATTATTCTTGGTTTTTGATTGCAGCTATTCCATCAGTCAAGGAAGGAATTGTTATAGATCCATGTACTCCAAGAGGTTACACCATGAGTTCAGAAAAATTATTGCAGCTTCATGCTGGTTCTGTGAATGGAGTTAATGTGAAACCCTCTTCAATACTTTCAGCAGGAAACTTTTCAGAATGTAGAAATGCTGCCTTGGCATTACTTCGAAAAGGCCAAGGTTGTTTGATTTGCATGCCATTGCATTGCCTTTATGCTTATCTGTAGATGGAAAAATTAAGCATGTCTGCATTGAAGTTGAGAAAAATGTCTTGAATGCAAAAGAACCATAACTTAATATGCATAAAGCTAGGTGTGGTTGGCATAAATCTCCTTTTTAGATATGCTAACCCTGTTACACATTTTTTTGCTTTTTTTATTTTATATTTTTCTATTACAACCAATATCAACCTTATTTTTATGTTACAAGGCTTTCTTTCTTCCACTTGGAATTGAATTTCCAAGCATCTAGTGAAAGTGTTTTTGCTCAAGTGCATGGGCCATCCTTGGAGAAGGGACATCTTTCTCAATATTCAATGGCACTTTAGTCAATTGAATGCCATTTTATATTTCTTAATTGTTCTATGTTCAATGTTTTCATGAGTAACGGAGTATTTACTATCTTTGGCACTCAACACAGAAGCTCTACAAGAGACTATAGCTCTCATTTCTCTATAGAGGAAACATTTGCAAAATGCCCAGTGAAATTCATACCTTGTGAATTAGGCAGAATGATGCCTTTAATTCCATTTTCATGGTGCTCCCATACACTAGAGGCACCAAGAGGCAGATGACTAGCAATCCTGTCTCCAACCCCAGATCTGTGAGACACTGAGAACCTGGAGGACAACCTCCACTTCTGTGAGACCCCATCAGCATTGCCAACCCTGGTCCCATACTAGCAGTCAGCTGATATCATCCAGATCATGATTATGACCCCCCTCCTCCAGACAGCAGCACATTACACGGTCCAGCTCCTCTTCCAGGTCTTCCCTCCAGATAGAATTCTATGTTGAGATTAGTCTGTTTGGCTTCGGATGTTAGGAGAGATGGTTCCAACAGACTATGACAGGCTTGTACCATTTGTATCAAAGATTCTAGATCCATTCTTTTTGTACGCCTCACTCTTGGATGAACTCTCTTTAGAGTTGGCTTCCCGGGATTTATATTAGATTCATACTTTACTTTCTGCATTTTGCTTTTCATATGAGTAGTTTTAGTGTTCCCACTTTGTATTAAGTCTTGGCATCATTTTGTACCCAACGGTCCCTTTGACCTACTTCAGTGGTCATTCGTTGGACATTAATAAAATTACCATATCTCATTGCCTCTGGCAGTATGCTTTCAGTTTCAATTTGTATAAATCAGAGTTGTAATGCCGTGTTCATTGTTTTTAGAAGATCATGTAAACTGTTTCATGCAAAAACTCACAATATAAATTAGAAACATGTCGCTATTCAAAACTCTGTTCAATATGATTAATGAGCTTTCTAGTTCCTAATTTTGTCCAAGAAGTTTTTAAAATATAAAGTCAATTTCCTAAAATTCATTCTGCAGCCAAAAATGTTAACTCATCTTAGCAGGCTTGTAGGTTTGCAATGTTTATTAAGAATTATATTTTCATTCTCTTTCGCTTGACCTCCTCAGCCTGCTCTACGGCACTGACTAGATTTGACCTTAAATGAGCTATTTAGAGAGGACATTTTGCAGTTGTGCTATGGTGTACACTGTACACTTAGTTGAAAATCTAGCAGGTTAGGTGTGGACTGTAACTACATACAGGCACTGTGTATTTCAGGTGCCTGATTTCAGCTTTAGGCATGTACCGATGCTTAGAATTCCAGGAGAAGAATGTAGAAGATAAAATATGGAAGCTTTAATTTGTTGTTTTGAAGACTTCTGAAAGAATCTAATGCATCCATTTTGATCATGAATAGAAGAATTAGGGAGACTTCCTGACTATTGAAAAGCAGTTTAAAATATTATAATGAGAAGATTCAGCGGAAATGAAAACAGAAGAAGGATGGCCAGGGAAAACACAAACGTTTTGTTAAATAAGGATTTCCACTATCCTGTTACTGTTTGGGATTTGTATCAACAAAATTGAAGTTTGAACTGTGGTTGAAAAATCCAGGATGTTCAGGGATAGATAAGGAAACTTAACTATGTTATTTCTCCTACATACAAATGGAAAATGTTATTGCCCATTTCCTTAGAAGGTCTGTAATGTTTCTCATGTGGGCTTCGTCTCTTTAATTCTTTAGTTCTGCTTGTATTGACATTTTCATTTAGCCTTCAGTTGATTTGCTGCCTATTTTGTTGCATTTCTCCCCCCTTTTCCATTTTTGCTCTAGTCCCATTCAGTTCAGTATTGGAAGTTGGATATAATATCTCTGCAGATTAACCGTTGGCATTCTAGGCTAGGAACTTTGTTCACCACTGTTTATTGGCCAGTTTGCATGGTGATGATGGTCCACAAGGGGCAGAGATGCCACCTTCGGGGGGTTGAACTCTGGTGTTGGGAGTGTCACCACCTCTGCTATACCAACCATTCAATCCCCCATTGACATCCAATCAGATATTTATTGTAAGTAGTCTTTAAGTGTCTTCAATGGAATCTCCTTGTTACTTAGTCCTTTGACATTTAAGTTCGAGATTCTTGCGACATATCTGACTTTGCTAACAATGATCTATTTCTATCCTTAGTCTGCACATCACATTTAATATTGCTTTCCATGCATGATGCTTGTAGAATCCATGTTATACCATCATTTAATGGGTTTACTAGGATTTGGGTCTCTATCTTGGGCATGACACCAAATATACATCTCCTTACCTATTAAGCATCTCCTAGATGTTGGAGTTAACCTGAAAGAGATACCACTTCCTCACAAATTTATTTTAAATTTGTGATCTTCCAGCCTAAATTTTTACCATTTTTCCTGAGGATTGTCCCTATTGTCACCTTGAATTGGCTGGAATATTTAGAACGTTTGATTTGGCATGAGCTCTATGGCAATCTGTTTTGAATCAAGTTGTGCTTGCGGCCTTGCAACTAGCATCACCCATCACAACAAAAAACACCTTAATTCACTTGAACATCCTCCACATTTTTGACACTGCCTTTTGTTGATTTTTGTACCTAGGAAAGTGTTCCCCTAGGTGACTTTAGCCTTAGTCACTTAAAAGGGGAAAATAAAATGACCCTTGCATTAAATGACTTGAGATGAACTTTTAATTTGAATTTAGAGAATAAAGTCACTTTTTGAAAAATTGAAGTGAGGTGAGTGAAATTAAGTTTATATGAGATTTAATGAGCATTTAATCTCATCCACTCATCTCATCTAATCTCCACCGTTGGATTAGAAGAACCCTAGGGTTTTCACCAAAAAGACAAGGAAAGGCAAAAACACTAACTTTTTGAGAAAGAGAGTGAAGGAGAGAGTTGAGTGAGAGCAGGGCCATTTTTCTGAGAAAGAGGAGCAAACACTAGCAACAAGAAGTTTTTTCTTGGCATGCATTTCGAGGAAAAGACAACAATGAGAGAGGGCGTGGAAATCAGGGAGAGGACAGCAGCATTTATTGCTGGTCCGTATAGTACGCTTTTTCGGTACAACAGGCACGATTTTTGAGGCAAATTTCTAGGCACAAATTTCGAGAATTAATTTATTTTATTTAATTTTTTTTTGGGCACGGATTTCGATGTCCGTACAGTCAGTTCGTACAACGACACATAAATCGAGGCAGAAAACATAAAATTTCTGAGTTTGATTTTTCCTGTTTTGCACGGAAAACGAGACAAAATTTTCATCCGGTTGAGATAAGTTGGTCTGAAAATTTTGTAAGTTTTGTTGTAATATTTCCTTGAAAATAAAAATCTCTCTCCCCTAACAGGTTTTCCCCTTGTGGGTTTTCCCTGGGCAAGTTTGCCAAAAATATTTGAGTCTGAAATTAATGGTGTGCATTTATTATTTTATTTTCTATCATTATATTTGAGTTTCAGGAGTGTTTTTATCAGTTTGAAATATTGTGCAATTTCCAGCCTTCATTAAATTTGGGTTGGGCATTGAGCAGTGAAAATTTTGACATTTAAACCGGTGGCTGAAAACTAAGAAAAACTTTCATGGTATCAGAGCAAGGTTGGGCAGAAAATTAAAATTTTGCAGACAGAAAGTAATTTCCAGAACTCAGAAAATTGCTTTTGACAGTGAGCAACATTTTGTTGAAATTTGAACTTAGTTGAGATAATGGCTATTGGACTTAGAATGGAGGATAGGCTTGATGGGGTTGGGAATTTTGTCCCATGGAAAGCTAGGATATTGCTTGTGTTGGAGGAAAATGAGTTGTGGGATGAGGTAGTCAAAACCAATACAGCTAATCCTATTGTTATTCCCGCTTCTGTTGATGCGGTAGCATTGGCTGCCTTCAACGAGAAAAATATTAAGGGTAGGAGGATTATCCTAGATGCAGTTGAAGACCATGTGATTCCACAAATTTCGAGTAAAACTCGTGCATATGAGATGTGGGATGCTTTGAATGGCTTGTTTCAAAGCTCAAACAAGAATCGAAAGATGGTTTTGAGGGAAAAGTTGAAGAGTGTCAAGATGGTCAAAGGAGAGGTTGTGATGTCTTACCTTACTAGGATCTCTCAGGTGTGAGATGAGCTTGCAACAATTGGGGAGGTTGTTCCTAATGCATAGCTAGTGCGACATCTTTGAATGGGGTTTCAAAGCCTTGGGCTGTATTTGTGGAGGCTTTGCCATTTGGTTGCCAGGGAGAACTTACCTACATGGGACATGATATGTGATGATTTTGTTCAGGAGGAGACTCAGAGGGGTCTTGTGCATGGCGGTGCTTTTACTAGTAGGGAGGATGAGGATGATGTGGCTTTGACAGCAAAGGGGAAGAAGAAGTTCAAGAAGGGTTTCAAGAAGGGTGGGGCCAAACAACAGGATGGGCAGAAGAAGGATTTGAGCATTGTGAAGTGCTTTGCTTGTCAGAAGATGGGGCACTATGCTGGGCAGTGTCCAAACAAGAAGAAGAAGCAGCAGTAGATAGTAGCTTCAGCGGAGGTTGAGGATTTTATAGCGAGATTTGAGAGAGAGTTTTCTCTTTGCACTGGACTTGTTGATAGAGAGAGAGCATCCATCATCACTAGTGCGGATGTTGATAGTGAGGGAGTATTCCTTATTGATAGACCATTCTTACAGTGCATCCACTTCCAACACATGGTATATTGATAGTGGAGCTTCGAGCCACATGACAAGTGCTCGAGAGATGTTCTCCGAGCTTTCACAGGTAGACAATGATGTGGAGGTGGTGTTGGGAGATGACTTAGTTGTCAGAGTAGTTGGGTGTGGGACCATTACCTTTCAGAGGGAGTCCATGAGTCCCATGGTTTTGAGAGATGTACTATATGTACCTAGGTTGAAGAAGAACTTGGTTCAGTTTCCATGATCGAGGATCGGGGACTTGGGGTGTCCTTCCTAGATGGACATGTGCGTGTGTTTCCCAAGACTGTAGGACCATCTGCTTCCTACACCATTGGAGTCAGATGTGGGAAACTGTACAAGCTCTTGTTTCATCCTTAGCATGCCTTGGCACATAGCAACGGCAACGAGCTTTGTGAGCTGTGTCATAGGATTCAAGAAAAGAGGATCATCGCTCCTTCTATGTATCATTGATGATGGGTGATCTTCTACACAACTATATGCTTGATTCAGGATCTGCCTCTAATATAATGACTAAAAAAGTAATGGAACAATTGAACTTAAAAACAACTAGGCCCTACCGAAATGTCTGTGCCATGGATTCCAGAGAGGTGTATGTAGTAGGAATCATCCTGAATCATCAAGTAAGGTTGGCTAAGTATCCATACATTCACATAGCCATGGAAATTCTAGTGATTGATGTGCCAGATAAATGGGGGATGTTGTTGTCCAGAAAGTGGGCTGCCACTTTGGGAGGATGGATCCAGATGGACTGGACTTATGCTACTATACCTGCATCAGAAGATTCATGGGTTAAGTTGCGTAATGAAAAGGAGAAGAAGTACCATGTTGAAAATTCTAAGAAGCCATTTAATGAGTATGTTTACAACACTAACGATATTGGAACCTATACTTGCTACTCTACCTTCTTAGCTCCCCTTAAAGAAAAGATAAAAGACATGAAGGTAAATGAAATATGGAGGATGAATTTTGACGGTGCTCATTCCAGAGCTAGGAAGGGTGCAGGTGTGGTCATCACCTCACCAAAAGGGAAGATTTTCATTTTTGCTTATAGATTGGAGTTTGAGGCAACCAATAATGTAGCAGAGTATGAAGCCCTTTTACTTGGTCTAGAAACAGCTAAGGATATGGGAATAAAGATGTGAAGCATAAGTGGCGACTCTGACTTAATAATCCTCCAGGTTAAGAATGAATTTGCTTGTAAGTGCAAAAGGTTAAAAAAGTATAGAAATGCAGTCTGGGACACGATGGAATATTTTGATGCCTTAATTTTAATTTCCATCCCTAGAGATGAAAACATCTTAGCAAACAAGTTAGCAATAGCAGGTTCAACTCTCCAGCCTTCTGAAGAACTGTTGAATGGTGATGGTAAATTAGAGATAAGATTTAGACCATCGGTTCTAGAGAACATGGAACATTGGCAGGTTTTCCAAAGTGATGAGCAAATTTTGAAATTTCTTCATAATATAGATGAATTTTCCAACTTCAATGTCAACTTTCAGGAAGAGGGTAAAGATTATCAAGGAGAAGGTGATCAATTTGATAGTCTGGTTCCTCGGGGCTTTGTTGAGCTTGAGCAAACTTTTGATAGACATGATGGGAGGAAAAATAATATTGATTCAATGAAACCTGTAGATTACATAGAAATCAATATTGGATTAGATAAAAACCCAAAACTAATAAAAATTGGAAAAGAGACATCTGAAAAAGAAAAGAATGACTTAATAAACGTGGTTAAAGAGTATAGGGATGTGCCTTTTCATATGATGAGCTTAAGGCATATCGGGAAGATGTGTTCCAACATACCATCCCTTTAAAGCAAGAGGTTAGAGAAGTCAAACCCTTTCGTCAAAAAATGAGGCAAATAAACCCGAAGTTAGCTCCCATAGTTAAGCAGGAGCTTGAAAAAATGTTAGCTGCAGGGATTATTTGCACCAACAAGACATTCATCTTGGTGCTCTAACTTGGTGGTCGTAAGAAAAAAGAATGGTAGTTTAAGAATATGTATAGATTTCAAGAATCTAAATATAGCTTGTCAGAAGGACAACTGCCCATTGCCCAATATGGAGACCCTTCTTCATAGAGTAACAGGTGCAAGTATGATGTCCATGTTGGATGGATTTTTCAGGGTACAACCAGGTAGCGATTCAGAAAGAAGATAGGCATAAGACTACTTTCACCTCCCCATGGGGTACTTTTGAGTATCTTAGGATGCCTTTTGGGTTGCAGAATGCCGGTGCCACTTTTTAAAGGGCCATGGACTATGTATTCAAGGAGTTGATTGGGAAGATCATAGAGATTTACCAAGATGACCTGACCGTTTTTTCAAAAGAAAGACCAAGCCACACAAGCCATCTTAAGCAAGTCTTCGACAGATGTAGGAAGTATGGTATTTCTCTTAATCCGGCTAAGTCTGTCTTTGGAATTGATGAAGGAAAGATTCTAGGTCACATCATCTCTAAAGATGGGGTCAAAATTGACCCTGAAAGAATTGAAGCCATTAAAAAGATCCCCTTGCCTAAAAATGTCAAAGCTCTCCAATATTTTAATGGGCACATCAATTTCATCAGAAGATTTATCCCGAACTTAGCTGAATACATGAAACCTTTACAGAAACTGTTGAAAAAGGATGCTAAGTTTGAGTGGACTAATGAGGGTAGGGAAGCCTTCAGATGCATTAAAGAAGTTGTTGTCTGCCGAATGCACACCATCAGCAGAAATCTAACGAAAGCTGTCTCCTCACTTGAGAAAGTGGGAGAGCTATGGCCTTGGGGGCAAGCATAGAGCTAGGTACTGTCACCTACTCCTAGCTCCTCCTAACAAAGCCAAGGGGGGTAGTCCCTACAAAGAGTTTTTCTAAGGCTCAATGTTTTTAGATGTTTTTATGGTTGTAGATGCAGATGGATGTTGTTTAGGAGTTTTTTTTGAATTAGATCACAAATTATAATAATGAGATAACACAAGACAACGAGCAATCCACGTTGCTATGACAAGATTCAAGATAAACAATATTACGAAGACTTACAAAAAGGCATCCACAGATAACTAATTACTTAAGCAAGATTCCAAATGGACAAACGGTCCAAATAATATGAATATATGAAAGCAAAATAGACCAGTGCCAATATGGAGTCAAAATATAGTGCTTGGGATGTTGACAAGTCTCAAGTGTTTGCTCGTGAAAGCGTTGTGCAAATTTATCTTGGTTGATTGAAGATTTTAATGATCTTGATTATTATGGCTAAGAACACAAGGTATCAACCGAAAAATATACCTTCAGTGGCTCCCCTCAATGACATGTCGGACCGTCCAGTATTCTAGGCTAGGTGTCCAAGGAACTTAACCAACAAGCTAGAACTCTATGACAACGGTGATTTCTAGCGTCACTAGCAAGAATTTGCCCACTACCTCAGTATTTATCGACAACACCGGTTTGTTGGTTATGGGGGTGAAAGTTTTACTTATGGTTGTCACTTGTAAGATTAATCAAATTTCAATCACCGTTTTGAGTACGAATCCAACTTTTTAAGGTTGACAGAGCATACTAAGTGATGGAAAGCAACAAAGTAAATTTTATGGGGAATGTGTGTTGTAATTTTTTTATTAATGAGCATAAATAAAACTCTTCGATAGAGAGCGCTCTTGACTTCGTCTTATGACAAAGTTCAAGAGACATACCATGCACGGAATTAAAATACTTGAAATGAAAAACAACTAATCTACCCAAGAATCTCTTTCAGGTTTTAAGGCCTTAATTGGGAAAGCATGGGGGTAAGTAAAAAACCGAAATAAAAACAACTCTCTGATAGAGAGCACTCTTGATCCACAAAGTGAGATTCAAGAGATATCTACTTTTAAGTAGTCGAAATACTTTTGAAAGATGAAAATTTTAAATGATACAGTAAACAACTTAACAAAGAAATAAAACAAGCTAATCTAGCAATTAGTGTTCTAAGCAAGAAAATGAAATTACTCTAAGTAAAGCAAATCTAATTTAAGAACACAAAAACAAGAACACCACAAACCTCCCCAAATGGGGGAAGTTGGGAGTGGGGGCTTAAAAACCCCACTCAAAAAGAGAATTTTTATTAAGTGTTACAATTTTCCTTGGGGATTTAACCCTTGAAAAGAACTTTTAAGGTAAAAGCTAGAAGACTAATAATGAAGCTCTTAAGAGCTTTTACAAAAAGGAGGTGATGTCTCTTAGGTCTTCATGGTTAAGATCATCAATTTTGGATCTTCCTTATGGTTATCTCCAATAGTTTTAAGTTCTTCTTGCTTCACTTCTTGCACTTAGTTTCTTTTAAACACCTACAAACAAAACAAGTCCAATACTCAAGCACCCTTCAGTTATTAGCAAAAAATCAAAACAAAACTAAGATCTAAAAGCAATTATTCAAAGTAATGAAAAGTGCAACTTTTTATGATAAGCAACAATGCAACTAAGTGCTAATGCAACTTTCAATGAGATCCATATGCAAACTACTTTTAAATGCAAAACTTTTCAACTTTTTCAAATTTAAATCTAAGTGCTTAAAAGGTGCAAGATCCAACGAAAATGACAAACAAACTATGACTAAAACTTAATATAAAGAAGGACGTAAAGTGGATAGAAGAGGGCTGAAATAAATGAGGAAAAGATGGAAAAAGGGGGAGCGAACAACAGATAGTTGGCTGCAAAAAAGTGAGAAAAGGGGCAGCGAACTAAGCAAAAAGAGGGCTGCCAAAAAAAGGTAAAAACGGGGCAGCAAACCAGGAGAAAAATGGCTGCAAAAAATTTGAAGAAAGAGGGCAGCAAAGGAGAGGGAGGACGAGAACAAGGTCTTGAAGAGGGGGAAGAAATCACAAAGAGGACAATCAAACAACAAGGTGGAAGGAGTCCAAATCCAACCGAGAAGAAGAGGACAAACAGTCAACAAGACAATCAACCAAAAGGTGGGATCAACCTCCAAACAAGGCGAAGCACTAATCCCGAAAACCTTCCAGTCTAGCTGGATGTCTGCAAGGATGCTAATGGGGAAAGAGAAGTAGCCACGGAATTATGTGGTCCTTGGGATCAAATCCCAAGCTTACTTTCTCAAGTCAAAACTAACATGTGATAACATAGAAATAAGAAGAGAAAAGAGAAAGATTTTAGATCCCAACTTAAGAAAAGTAACCAAGTAACCAGAAAAAACTGCTTTTGCTTGATGGATGAGGCAAAGAATTCTTATGATTCTCGACTTTTTTGAAAGAAGATGACTCCTTGTAGAACCTGCAGAATGAATGTTAAAACCATAAAAGAGCTCTTTGATGTTTGGACAATATCTAAAAGCAACACAACTTCAAGAGAAAAACATGGATTATACAATATAGTGCTAGATTGTTAGCCTTCAACAATCATAAAATCAAATGCTTAAGAATCAAGAGAGAAGGGAGCAAAGAATGGTATCACCTCACAAGATGAATCATGGCAAACAAAGAGCTTCCACATTGACCTCCAAAGTCATCAACTTTTATTAAATCTTAAGCAAAATATTACAATAGAAATTTTCTAGAGTTTCTATGCCAACTCACATGAAGGGAGTCGTAACTCAATGGGGGACCCATCCCAAGTCATCTCCACCATTTTTTTTATTAATTTTGACTTAGGTGCATTTTATCCAAACTTAGCATTTAAATGCTACTATGATGCATTTTTAGCCAAATACTGCCTCACGGGTGCTTCGACTGCCTGACTCATGGTGAAAGTGGCCCCTGGGGTAAAGATGCTGCTCCGAGCTTGAAAATGAGCGCAACCATGCCGAAAACGGACTCCGGATCACATATTTTTTACATTTTGAATTTTTTCCAATTAAACCATTAAAAATTGGCTTAAAAACAGAGTTTTTTTTTCTCTCGAAATCAAACAAAACTTTAGGGGGACATAGTACATGTTCATACGACTCAATCATAATGCCTAGCATGTTGAAAAACACTGACACGAGGGCTCTAATAACCTCCCATGGCCGAAACACCAAGACAACTACCCCAGCTTTGGAGGTGTGAGTGAAAAACTCAGAAATTATTAGTCTTTTGTTCAACAACCAATAATAACCAAGGGAAAAAACACTCTGAGCTAGTCGGCTTGATGCTTAAGTCCGGGAAGCCGAGCCTTCTATAAAAAATTAAATGCTAGGATATTTTTTACAATTTCCTCAAGGGGGTATGAACATGTATTTTACAAAAAAATAAAAAGTTCAGCAAAAGACTGGCTAACTCTGGAGCACACTGAACTTCTGAACACTAGAGATGAGCATTCATCATGCTCGATAACTGGCGGCTCAATAGGAAGTTCAACTATTGTACAAAATAGTTGGCAACAGAAGCCATCACTAAAACTCTTGTCTTAATCAGCCCATATTACTCCAAAGATTTCATGATTTTCTCCTTTGCTTCCGAGGACACTATTGCGGGGGTCTTGCTCCAGAAAAACAATGAAGGATTTGAGTAACCCATTGCTTTCATGAGCCAAGCCTTGCAACACTTCGAACTTAAATACACCACCATGGAAAAAAAAGCCTTTGCCTTGGTAAGATCTTTGAAACACTTTAGAATGTATGTCATGTCCCAAATTTTGCATTGGGTCACAATGGCCTAATCACATTTACCATATTCATGAGAGTTGCCAAATTGATGCTAAGAGTCAAATAATTGCCAAGGAGAAAAATTACTAGTTTTAGTAGGTTGGGGTGGAAGCTTTGTGATTTTGAATAAGGGGGATAATGAATGATGTTTAAACGTTAGAATGGAATAAATATTTAATAAAGGAGCTAAATAAATAAATACAAGAGAAAATTGAAGTGGCAATTGAGCATGGAGACACATGGACACTATGGGGCCCACACAAGCTAGAATTTATGTGCCACATAGCATCCTCCTCTTGCAATTTCGAATCCATGAGAAGTCTAAAGGTTCTTGGATGAGTTAGAACTTTAGAAGGCTAATACACTTGGCCATATGCATCATAGGTCGAAGTTGGGAATAAATGTAACTTATATGGGAGAGGAAGAGTCATTTTGGAGCTAGGGAGACACTTGGACTAGATTCCCTAGCTGTATGACAACAATGATGAAGATGCTATGACACCTATGACACAAATCAGATCCGAAGGATAACATTTGACATATTTGACATGTAAGGTCGAAATAGAGCATTCAAGAGAGCTCTCATGTGATTTGGGGAAGCTCAATGGGTTCCCACTCAAATTGGGCGAAGGTGGAAGGCTAGGAAAGGGAGGACACATGGCAAATCATGAGCACACACCCAAATTAGAATTGGATTGAGTTTGTGGATGGATTGGGAAAATTAGAAGGCTAAGTATGTTTATAAAATACAGGAAGAGACCAAGAGAGTGGCTTTTGATCATTTGTGAATTGTGAGAGCTAGTGGATGACTAGTTTTCTTGCCTTAGCCAATTTCGAGGGTGAAAGATTCCCATCCAAGTTGGTGTTTGGAGAGGCCACTCAGGTCTTTCATGGAGCTTTAATGGAGTCTTATTTTCAGGTGTAAGCTATAGAAGAGCTTGTGGATTCTTCTATTGCAGCACTTTCTTTCAACTATTTCCAGTTTTCACACCATATTCATGCTAATGGAGGGATTGCGCTTTGGGTGAGCTATTGATCTCTTTGGGGAAGATTCTAATGCCCATTATCTTATGTTCTGATGTATATGCTCTGTATTTCACGTTTAGAAGACTCTTAGGTCGAAATACCCAAAAGAATTCATGTAAAAATGTTGAACAATGAAGAAATAGTGTCATTTCCCCACTATCTTGTTGTGAACCATTGTAATGCTGATGATTTCGAATTGGGAGAGCCTTTCATTGTCCATTTCTGATTGTAATCAGTTCAATATGCTATGTTCTTCATTCTTAGAAAGTTTCAAGTCGAAATTCCCAAGAGTTGTATGTCAAAATGAGTTTTAATGAGCAAACAATGACCATTTCCACTCTATTTTGATATATGCCATGGTAATGCTTATTATTTCGAATGGAGGAATGTATCTCTGATAAATGTATGATGGATGGACTGTCATTAATGTGTATTTTAAGTCTCATGTTCAGTACTTAAGCATTGGAAGCCATTTTACTCATTTTTATTGCATTGGGAGAAGATTTGGTGCATTTTTCCCAAGGGTCGAAATTGCGACTTGGGAGTTGTTTTGGAAAGAGTCATAACAGGCTGTATAAATTGAACCATGATGCATATGAGACTTTGAAAAGGTCCCTTACACATCCCCAGCCTTTGTTCAATAATTCGAGTGACTTTGGGATCATTTGTGAAGCCATTTCCGGCAATTACCTAGGGGGAATTGGAGCCCCAATTTGCTAGTAAAGAATCCTACTTTGAACAAAAAATTAAACAAGTTTGCAGAAGTAATTGGGGGGTCCTTAAACATCTCCGAACATCATATTTAAGTTCTAATATCAGTCATGTACCTTCAGAGAAAATTTGGGAGCATTTGGGCCAATTTGGAGGTCTAGACATCAAAACTAGTTAAGGTCAAAATTGGGGAAACAGTGAAAAAATTGGTCATTTAATACAATTTCAAAAAGGGACATTATAGCGTATGTGGGTTACTCTAAGATAGCCTGCTATGTACCTCATTCAGCGGTTAAAGACATCTTGTGTCAACAGTATTGCTCAGGAAAAAGAGGTAAGTGGGTGTCTAAAATTCAAGAATATGACCTGGAGATTAAACCCACAAAGTTAATCAAAGGACAAGGCCTAGCAAAAATGTTAACTCAGGGTTATGAAGAAGCCTTAGGAATAATTTGTCAGAATGAAGAGCCTACACCAAGCATGCCTCCAGAACTGCAGCGTTTAGATCACCATTGGTACTCTGATATCATATTCTTTCTTCAAAACCTTACATTCTTGGAACATCTTAAAGGCCATAAAAGAAGGGCTCTAAGGTTAAAAGCTGTCAGGTATTGTCACTCAGGAAGGACTAGGTTGGAGAAACCCAGATGGAGTGATCCTTTGATGTGTCAATGAGCAAGAGTCTAAACAACTATTGATTGAGTTCCATGCGGGATTTTGTGGTGGGCATTTTGCAGCAGACACCATAGCACACAAAATCCTTAGAGCAGGTTACTATTGGCCCTCCCTATTTTCAGATGTTCATAAGATGGTCAGGGGTTGTCAGCAGTGCCAATTGTTCACTGGGAAGCCTAGGTTGAAAGCCTTACCTTTGCAGCGCGTTGTGCTGCAAGCCGCTTTCTAGCAGCGGGGGCTTGATTTTATCGATAAATTCAAGGACAACTCTAGCAATGGATATTGTTGGATTTTAATGGCTACCAATTATTTCACCAAGTGGGTGGAGGCTATCCCCACTAAAAAGGCTACTGATAAAGTTGTTATGGATTTTATAGAAAATAACATCATTACTAGATTTGGTGCTCCAACCAAGATAACAACTGATAATGCCAAAGCTTTTAGTTCTATAGAGTTCACCAACTTTTGTTTCAGTTATGGCATTATCTTATCCCATTCTTCCAACTATTACCCACAAGGTAATGGTTTTGCTGAGTCTAGCAATAAAAACTTAATGACTATCCTTAAGAAAACAGTTGGCAATAACAAGAAGTCATGGGATGGTAAAATTAAGTATGCACTTTGGGCTGATCGAATAACTAAGAAAAGTGCAATCGGGAAAACCCCTTTTGAGCTGGTGTATGGTCTGTCTGTCTCACTGCCTATCTACCTTCAATTGCCTGCCATGAAGATGCTCCAAGAGTATGAAATGGAAGAAGACTCCATGCCCAACAGGATTAATCAGATTATTGAGTTAGATGAGAACCGAAGGTAGGCCCTTGACCATAATATCAGAAATCAAGATAAGATCAAGAGAACCTTCGATAAGTCAGCTAGGCCAAGACCTTTTCAGATCGGGGATATGGTTCTTCTTTGGGATAAAAGGAGAGAGAAGCCGTGAAAGCATGGAAAATTTGATAGCTTATGGTTGGGTCCATATATTATATATGATGTGTCCGGCACCAATTCATTTCTCCTCAACACTATGGAAGGAGAAAGGTTGCTCTTACCAGTGAATGGGAAACAGTTAAAAGTGTTCTTCAACAATGACATCTAATGCCTATTGGGGCATTTCGAGGGCTTTTCTGAACCCTTATCTTTTCCCTTTCAGTTTTTCCTTCGGTACCATAGTCTTGTACTATATTTTTTGTATCATATTTAATTTTTGTATATTATGCATGTACCATAAATTGTTTCCTTTTTCCTTATACATAGTGGTTGTTTCATTTTTTGCTTTTTATATATATGTGGTACTGATGCACTTTAATTTCGTGCAGGAACCAGAGATTCTGGGCCGCTTGCGCACTCTTTTTTGAATGAAAATCAAACAAGTGCACGTCCCGCAGTTGGAGCCAGATGTTACCAACTATTTTGTACAATAGTTGAACTTCCTATTGAGCCGCCAATTATTGAGCATGATGAATGCTCATCTTCAGAGTTCAGAAGTTCAGTATGTTGGAGTTAGCCAGTTTCGGCCAGCCTTTTTTACTTTTTGTAAATACATGTTCATACCCCCTTGGGGGGATTATAAAAAATGTCCTAGCATTTAATTTTTTATAAAAGGCTTGGCTTTTCGGACTTGAGCATCAAGCCGACTAGCCCAGAGTGTTTTTTCCCTTGGTTATTATTGGGTGTTGAACAAACGACTAATAATTTCTGAGTTTTTCACTCACACCTCCAAAGCTGGGGTAGTTGTCTTAGTGTTTTGGCCTTAGGAGGTTATTAGAGCCTTCGTGTTAGTGTTTTTCAACATGCTAGGCATTCGAATTGAGTCATATGAACATGTACTAGGTCCCCCTAGAGTTTCATTTGAATCCGGGAAATTTTGTTTTTCCCATTTTTAAACCATTTTTAATGGTTTAAATGGAAAAATTCAAAATGTAAAAAATGTGTGATTCGAAGTCCGTTTTTGGCGTGGTTGGGCTCATTTTCAAGCCCGGAGCAACATCTTTACCCCCAGAGTCACTTTCACTATGCTTCGGCCAGCTGAAACATCCCGAAAGGCATCATTTGGCTAACAAAGCATCAGAATAGCATTTAAATGCTAAATTTGGAGAAAGTGCACTAAAGTCCAAATATTAAAAAAGTCAAAAATCATTTTTTTTAAGTGGAAAGTGACTTGGCATGATGTCACCATAAGTCATGTGTTACTTTTTAATGTAATGGCACTTAATACTTTGGTTTAAAAATTGAAGTTCGAATTATTCTCAAAGGAGGGTGACGTGAAGCTTTTTTAGCCTACGCTTATGTGGAAAGGTGTGAGTGGGAATGTGTGGTCCCTTCTCCACTTAAATAATATTAAAGTAAAACCATGGCATATAACATACATTCCCAAATGCATGCGAATGAATTATGGATGGAAGGGACCTCTGCTTATTGGAATGCTGCTGAGATTTTGATAGTAAAATTGGAAGACTTTGGAGGTTTACCGTGTGCCATTGGATGGATGCCAGATAAATGAGGTGATATTGTATGATTTAAGAACTTCTCTTGTTTATGATTGATGTATCTAGCTTAGAGGATCATGCACGATACATAGGATAAATATTTACAATTGCTAAGTTACTTATTTATGATTTGCATTGGAAAGATATAGGAGTAACTAAATTTATTCAGTTATGTTGAGGTTCTTCAAATTTTTCCTTTGCATGCATACTAGATCTAATCAAGTTTGTGCAAGAGTTGTTCTACAGTTTTGTAGGTCACGAGATCCATAGGAACCGTTGAACTAAGCTGTCTCTTCCCTTCCTTGGTGTCATTTTCTTAATCTAACCTTTGTTGCAGGGACTCCAAGGCTATCGGTGAAAGATTAAGCAAGGGCTTGAGTTGTCCCATCCATCTCTTACACCCAAACTCTCTCTTTTCCCGGTTACTTGTTGATTATGCTTAAGAAATAGATTCGTCATTGCATGCTTATTTTTGGAATCAATATTTCTTTAAGTCTTAAGATGTGATTTGTCTTCAAAGAATTACATCATTTAATTAGATCTAAGCTTGGAAAAATCCTGCTTTTACTTCAAAATTCTGAAAATTTTTCTAAGTATAATTTTTTATCATTTTTTTAAATTTTTCATTGTCTTTCCCATCGTTTTCTAACGTTTATTGTTCGCTGGTTTTTAGCAAGTCTGCGTGCAAAAGTGGAGTTTCGGAGGGACCAAGATCATCAAGGAGGCCCCAGAACGGTCTGACGGACACCCCCTTTGCTATAGTGCCTTGGTGCACTGTTGTAAGCTCTTAGATCCACGTTTGTTGGACTAAGAAGCACTCCTTTTTCATCTCAAAATTGTAAAAATTTAAATGAGAGTAGTGGGTAACCAACACCCACATCCCATCCCCCCTGGGGGATTTGCGTCTTTTTGTCAATTTTCGAGATTGCATTTTTCTAACCCCACCACCTCACACACTCACTTTGGAAGTGCAGGGTGTATACTTCTTTCACAGTTTGTAGCTTAATTCATTTTATTTTTTGCATAAATAATCTAGAAATAAATGAACCCAAAGTCTCTTGAACTTTGCTGAAAAGCAAGTCAAGAGCGCTCTCTGTCGGAGAGTTTTATTTATTTTTGTTTTAGCTTAGTTGCACTGTTTTGACTTTCATAAATCTCTTGAATCGCGCCTTAAGGCGGATCAAGAGTGCTCTCTGTCGGAGGGTTGTTACAATGGTTCTTCTTCACCCTTAACTAATATCGGAACACACATTTGTGCTACGCTGTGTATGCTCTACCCAGTTGGGATACCCAGAAGAAGCCATAGACTTTTTTAATTCTCACATTCTAATTCTATTGCAACCATAATAAAATTTTACCACTTTCCCCTAACGAAAATCGAACGCCTAGATTTAAGCCTTTGCGGTGGCAAATAACCCAAAGGAAGTAGGAACAACTGGTCAGTGACCTCGAGGCGCCAGCTAGGCTACACACTTGCAGTGTAGTGTTGAACATAGCTTCAGAGACTCAAGACCGGCCTACATATTCCTTTCGGGTAGCTGCATCGGTTGAGGGCCTTGGACATATCTCCCGTACCTAAAAGTGTATCTTGGAGATCCCCCTCCCATTTAATAATCAACCTCATCTTACAATACATTAAAATTTACCAAGAAGCACTTGCAAAACAATCTCTTGCACCCTATTTGGCACTGGTCTTCAGTTTAATTTGCTTATCATCTGTCTAAAGCATTGCACTGTTTAAATTATCTAGTGATCCATATGATGAATGCTTTGTTTTAGCTGTGTAATTGTCAAGTGATCGTTCATTTCTATTTTTACTCGCAAGTGCTTATTTGGTTTCGTTTCTTGTAAATGTTTATAAAAACTCCTAAACAACACCCATCCACATCGTACACTTAGAAAACATCTTTAAAAAACTTGAACCTTAGAAACGTTTTAGGGACTACCCTCCTTGGCTTCATTAGGAGTTTTCCCAAACGGAGGAGTCGGGATCAGGTGACATCACTTGACTCTTTGCTTGCCCCTGAGGGCCACACCTCTCCCTTTTGCTGGGAGACAGCCGTTCGAAAGATTCTCGGCTGACGGTGTGCACTTTCAGCGGGAAGCATAACCCACCACTTATGAAGAAGCATCCAGACACCAAGTTTGGAAGGATGCCATGATGGAAGAATATCAATCCATCATGAAAAATGATGTGTGGTTGATTGACTTGAGGGGAAGTCAGTTGTAACTTCCAGATGGCTATACAAAATCAAACATGGAGCAGATGGGAGTATTGAAAAGTACGAGGCTAGATTTGTTGCCAGAGGGTTCTCTCAGAAAGAGGGAGTCGATTATGATGAGACATTTGCTCCTGTGGCTCGATACACTTCCATCAGATCGATCATTGCTATTGCTTCAACTATGGGATGGAAGTTGCATCAGATGGATGTCAAGACTGCCTTTCTCAATGGTATTATTGAGGAAGAAGTATACATTGAACAACCAGAAGGGTTTGTTGTCCATGGAAAGGAGTCCCACGTATGCAAGCTGAAAAAGGCGTTATATGGACTCAAGCAAGCACCTCGTGCTTGGTATGGACGGATAGATGGATTCTTGGTGAGTCTGGGATTCACCAAGAGTGATGCAGACCCTAACCTTTACTACAAGGTTGTGAATGATGAGCCACTGATTTTGGTACTATATGTTGATGACTTGTTTCTCATCGGAAATGAAAAACTTATCTTATGGTGTAAGAAGAAACTCGCCTCTGAGTTCGAAATGAAGGATCTTGGATTGATTCACTACTTTTTGGGATTAGAAGTATGACAGAGGCAGAAAGAGATTTTCCTAGGACAAGGAAAATACACCATAGATATATTGAAGAGATTCAGAATGTTGGACTGCAAGTCCATAGCTACTCTGATGGATGCAAACTTGAAGAAGCTGAGGGATTTTGCTTCAGATTCAAATTTGATTGATCCCACTATGTATTGCCAGTTGATTGGGTTCTTGATGTATCTGACGAACACCATACCAGATACTTGTTTTGCTTTGAGTGCTCTCAGTCAGTTAATGAGCGAACCGAGGCAGATTCACTGGATTGCTACAAAACATGTGCTCAGATACTTACGTGGCACTATGGGATATGGTCTACGATATGATTAAGAATGTGACTTGAAATTGCAAGGGTTTACAGGCTCAGATTGGGTCGGATGCTCTGCTTATAGGAAGAGTACTTTAGGATGTTGTTTCAGTCTTGGTTCTACAGTTATTTCCTGGTGCAGTAGGAAGTATAACTCAGTAGCTCTCAGTACTGCAAAGGCCAAGTATATGGCTCCTAGTTCAGCAGCCCGAGAAGCAATTTGGCTTCGTAAACTTCTTGCAGGATTGTTTGGCCAGATTCTAGAGCCAACTGTGATTCACTGTGATAACCAGAGTTGTGTGCAGATGTTAGTGAATCCAGTATTTCATGAAAAGTCAAAGCACATAGAGATTCAGTATCATTTCATACGTGATATGGTGCAGAAAGGTGCCGCCGAGCTACAATATATTCTGACAGATGAACAAACTGCAGATGTTCTCACCAAGCCTCTTCCTAGGATGAAATTTGTATACTTTCGCGGAATACTTGGAGTAGAAAAGAGCGTATCCCTCCTTGAGAGGAGAGATGACTAAGAGACACTTACCATACCTTTTCCTAGGTACCTCTGCTCGTCCATGTTCTCAACCAGGTATGGGAGAAATCCCATTGGCAGATGAGACAGATAGGCAGTAGATGGTCGGGTTCACACAGGGGCCTCTGCTCGTCTAGGTGCTCAGCCAGGTATGGGAGAAATCCCATCGGCAGATGAGTCAGACAGGTAGCAGATGGTCGTGTGATTGCACAGGTACCTCTACTCGTTCAGGTTCTCATCCATGTATGGGAGTACCCCATCGGCAGATGAGATGAGCATGTAGTAGATGGTAGTGTATGTGTGCTCATCTAGGATCTCGAGCCAAGTATGGAAGTATTCCATCGGCAATAGAGATGGATAGGTAGCATAATATTTTCTCTTAGATATTCAGATAGAACAAATTCATAAACACAACCTTCAGTACGTTTCGAGATAATAGAGACAATATAGATGTACAGATGAAACCCAGATGATCATGATGTTGATGAAAACCGAAGAATACCTTCCTTGTTGAGAGGGAGTGTTGGAATTTGTGCAACTTCTGAAGCTATTCTTATTGTCCTCCTTCGGGAGTTGAGCTTGTTGTAATCATTCATTCAAACCCTAGAAAGAACAATGTAAGCTTTGGGGTGAAAAGCCAACAATAAAAGAATAAAATATAAAATTATATTTGCTCCCCCAAGTGAAGTCGGTCCCAATTAAATTCTAGGTGGGAAAACAGTATAAATAGGAGGCGCCCCTCATTAATTTACACAACAACAACACAATAGCTCAAACAAGTGCACAGTTTTTTGGGAGAGAAGTTCGCATACACTGCAGAAGAAGACTTTTTTCAGGGTTTCAATCTTTGGAAGGCATTTCCATATTTTTCTTTTCTTTCTTCATTGTACTCTATTCTCAGAATTATTATGTCTAGACGAAGGTTGCTGGGTTTTCTCCCATTTGGGTTTCCCAGGTGAAAAATACTTGTGTTATTGTTCTGTGCTTTGTTTATCTTCTACTGATCCTATTGATAAATGCAATTACGATATATTGCTGTCATGCATTGCACATATAATGGAGACCACTGTTTCTTATCTATAACCTTCCACTAGGGATTGGATAACATCCAATACACCACCCCCTCCAACCAAATTTTATTGATTCTTATATTTAAATGAAATACATGCATTGGTTTACGAAGGGCGAAAAAGGTGCACTTATAACGAAGCAAGGCCATTGCATTTTTTATTCATAAATATGATGATACTTTTGAACTTCCTTTAGGCATTTAAAAGAGATAATAATTCAACCTGTGATATTGGATGAATTTAAGAGAATGGTGTTTTTTTTTTAGGTTAGGGAAATCGGTAACACGTCGGGATTACCTGGGCGAGGCCCATGTTCAAAGCTGCCGGCTGCCACTATAAACCCCAGGTGTATCCAACAGCCCGCAAGCCAGATATACCAGAAACTTGTCACTCAGCAAGGGCCGAGGCGTCCCTGACTCCAATCCCGTCCAGGGGCGGTAATCTATCCAGAGGGCGTGTACCCTTCGAGCCTTATCACAGCGGGCCATGACTCGGTGGGATTTGATCCCTGGTGGGATGGGTGAAAACCACCTTCCCCCACCGTACGGGATCCCACTTCATTGACGAGAATGGTGTTTTTTTTACAATTGGAAAAAATTATTTGAAGAGACTTTGGAATTGTGAGACCTAGGGGAGGGGAATATTTTGAGGGGAATAAAGACGTGACAACCACATCAAGGGAAAGAGCCAGTAAACTTTATTATGGAAAATCTATTAAAAGGAAATTGGCAAAAATAGACCGACAAGACACACATGGTTAAAGTTGATGTAATTTCCCAAGGGAGGCGCTGGTGTCAAATGATGATGCTTTTGACGAAACAGAACAAGGACGTGAAGAGCACTTCGCTTTGGATTCGATAGTATTGACGACATAGGATATCAACATAGTTAAGGGTTTTCACCTATGACATCATGTTTCGATGCTTAGGAATCATGCTGATGTTGGAAATCAACACCTTCTTATTTGTGGAAGTAGGCCTCTCCAACTAACTTCATAGAATAGTGTGCAAGGTGCCAAGTAGGTGGAGTGCTTCACATGTATGATAAGTCAAAGGTATTGGGATCTTCATCAAACTCCAAAAAATAGAAAGGTGCTTTTTTCAATGTTTAATGACCTCATTGTTATCCAAGTTGACCTTGTCAACTCCTTAGTAAATAATAAGAAAATGCTCCAAGGTGGTTACAACTCATCAAATAATGTGCAAGTGGATAGATCCAATGAAGATAAACCTTATCCTCTTCCAAGTCAACAAGAAACCCAATGAATTCCAAGACCAAGGGGATGGCCCCTCCACTCAAGCAAATATGATGATTTGCCTCAACATGTGTTGCAGAGAAGGGGTGTGCTCGGTCAAAGTGTTGTACCATGTGAAATAAAGATGTTCTCCCTAGCAAAGCCCCACCATGGTACCAAGGTAATAATAAGACAGGCTCTATCCAGGTTTGGAGCTAAGGAACAACACCAACAAAGGAGTAATACATCAATAATACATTATTAAGTCTTAGAAAGGCTAGATCACAATGAAATAAGTCTTAGTATTCCCCTGTAACTCATTCTTAGGAAATACTACATGTTATGCCTCAAAGTGTCTGGAGCGTTCCTTCTAGATGTACCAGAGTGAGGGGCTTCTGTTATATTGTAAAGGCCAAGTTTTTGGGTCTATATTATGTAGAGTGTTGATTTTGGGGAAAAATACCCTTTATCAAATCATTGGGACACATGACTACACTCATATTTTGCTTTGTATAGGTGATTGGGCATGTAAGGGTTGTCATACCCGGTTTAGCACACCTCATTATGTCTACTTGGACATATTACTTTGATGCAAAACCCCTCCTCTTGGTCTCCATACCCATGACGTCATTCCTTAAAGAAGAATCCTACATTGTTAAAAAGGAGGGCATTGAGGGACAAACATTTGTTGGGGTTAGTTGGGGCATGACGCCCTCATTTTGGCTCACCTTGCACTTGGTAGAGGCTAATTGCACATTTTTATTCTTATCTAATGTCATTGTATGGTTTAGTCCGTGCACTAACCTTAAATTTTATATTTTGTCATTAACTTCATAGTCTGAAATTTGTAAAAGGTTGAGGGTTGTCCTCATTTGTAAATCATGGACAAGGGTTCAAATTATGTATTCTTTTCTTTTTCTTATGGTATATTGGAGCACTTGACGCTGTGTGCACCTCTTTCTTGGATGTCTTTTTTGCTTGAAGGATGAATTGATGATGTTCTAGGGTTTGATTTTGCACATGCTAAGTTGATATACTAGTTGTTATAACTCATGCTTAAGTGTGACCTAAGACGCATTATCTTGCTCATTCTTGATTATTGTTGGTAAGTTTATCTCCTAACCTTACTTTAACGTTTTTCTTGAAGTGCTTTGGACTGAGTTAGGGTTTGTTTTCTAGCATTTTATCAACTTGCTTGAAAAGATCTTCCTACCAAGGAGTTTTCCATTGTTTTGTTGGGCTTTGGACTTCTTTATTTGCCCTAATTTTGGCTTTGCTACCTAACCGTTGAGGTTGGTAGCTTATCCCTAGTTGTAAGTATTGAATACCATCTTAAGAGGATGGATGTCAACCTCGATCTCTATTAGACCTACGATTTGAGATGAGAATTAAATACCCTATGTATCAATCCTCTTTTTTATCAATTTTTACATGTTTTATATGCGAAAAATACATAAACGTATTTGTTATTGGAAAAAACCCTAAAATTCTAAATAAATTAAAATATCCAAAAAATAGTCCTGATTTGGTATTTTTGGTCCACCCTAAAAAAATTTCCTAGGGTTTTATCCACAAACCCTAGAGGATGCCTATTTTGAAGAAGTGCATTGGTATACGTGAAACCGTCATAATTGGTGTGGTATTTCTGGCTTGTCCTACAACTTTGCCCAAGTCCAATTGTCCTTTTTTCCTTGAGGGCACACCTTTTGATGTGGTTTCCTTGGGAAGTGAGACATTGCATTGAGAAGTGTGAAATTGCCTTGAAAGGCATGATATTATTTGGAATTTGTGATAAGGTGAATAACTCCATTTATATACGATTCTTGTGTCTTGGTTTGATATTGTTTGGCTCTGATAAGGCACTGATCATAGCTATTAAGGTTTCGTGGAAGATATTTCTGGTTTGTTGGTGGTTGCAGGTGTCTTTCATTGGTTAGGGTCTCCCCCTTGGCTTAGGACTAAGTCACCGTGTTCGGCGATTTTTTCGACTTCAAGTTCGAAAATCGCTGAATTTCCGAGCCTGCCGATTTTGTTCGTTCATGTTCGCCGATCAGAATCGCCAATTCGAACTTCAAGGCGATTTTTTTTAAAAATCGATTAAATTCGTTTAAGATTGTTTAAATTCGTTTCAAATCGTTCAGATTCGTTGGAAATCGTTTTTGAAATCCCTAACCCTAAAAGGGCTCTCCACGGCGTCGATGTGGTAGCATTTGCTGCACTTCCCTTTCGAGCACTTCCCCATTGAGTTCTGGAATGTCCGCAATGGAGTACATGCGTCCTCGAGAGCTGAAGGAGTGCATGTAACGCTGCTCACGATTCACGTTTCAGGCTTCAACCTTCAGCATTGTTACACGGGCCACGGCGAAGGGAGGACGAGGCCACGGGCAAAGCAGCAGAGGGTCGTTTCAGTTTGCAGCAGAGGGTCGTTTAAGTTTGGGCGACGGTGAGCAATAACAGGCCACGGGCGAAGGGAGGACGAGGCCACGGGCAGAGCAGCAGAGGGTCGTTTTAGTTTGCAGCAGAGGGTCGTTTAAGTTTGGGCGACGGTGAGCAATAACAGGTGAGCCTGACTTGATAACCCAAGCAGTTGTTTCTGACCTATGATTGTTGCACACTCTTGTATTTTTACCTACCTTTGTTTAGTAATAGTCTAACATAATATTTCAGTTCTATATGGAACATAATATTAAAGAGGTGTCCATAATGAGAATGTTTAAAACATAAATTTCTGTGACAGTCGTGGACTCTGTACTTTTTCCATGGCTGCAGAACTTAGCAGTATGCTTTCTGCATTGCATCAAGGTATGATATTAATGATATTCTTAGGAATGAAGAAGTGGTGCTAAGCTGAGACAGTACCTTATAAAGTCTATTACATAAACCCAGTTATGTGGTGGTTAAAAACTAGACAACCTCAACATAGATGAAGAAAATTCAGGGATGATCCTAAATTCCTGTAATCATACCAGCACTTCACCTGGTATACTTTGGGTCCAACTCTGCCCCGAGCTTACCGTCATAGCACTAGGTCTACATAGCCTTGATTTGCTAAGGGGTGCTAGTTTGAGCGGTAACAATACACATCAACAATTGTATTTGCGTCATCAAATACACATCCCCCCTAGGTGATGTCTAGTGATGTTACAGATACAATTTTATAAGGCTATCTCACCTAGGGAAATCCCACCAAAGAAAGGGTGTATCACCACACCACATCCAACACCACAGGAAAGACATAAGAAAGGTGTTCTATCTAGATCTGCCTAGGATTTGTCACGGAAATGGATCCCTAGGAGAAAAAAATGGATCCTGTGGAAAATCAAAGAGAACCTGAAATTTTGAAATGGATCCTGAAACTTTTGTGACCCACTAATCTCCTCAAGTATGTCCCCTCAACACATGAAATATGATAACAAAAAGGGGAGCATGTAGAACACCCCCTCTTAGTGATAGGATAACATCATGACATCATCATACATAGTCACTAGGATTCTCCAATAAAGATATGACACTTGAAGTAGCGAGCACACCAAACCAGAAGATGACCATCAACCATAACAATCCACCATAGAAGAGTGAATCTCCTCCACCAAATATCTCCATCATGTAATCCACTCCCAAGAAGAGGAGGCTCCATGAACATGCATCCCCGAAGTACATCCAAATGCTCCAAATGCACCAGCCACAAGTCTCATCGATGTGATGAAAATCACAACGTGAAACCTAATACAATATAAGGTGCAAGATGAAGTATGTTTGTCTAGTTTGTTTTAACTTTTGATTTAGTAGCTAAGAACAATTCTTCTTGTTTATCCTTTGACATATGATACATCTTATATTTTCTGCTGTGTAGCTAGATCTGCTGCCCCATTTTGTAAGATCTGTTGATCTGCAAATCTGATCTACTGATCTCCTCAAAAATCAATTTTTTAATGAAAAAACTTTCAAAATCCTAAACACCTAAAGGCTAAAAGCCTAAAACCATATACCCCATTCCTAGACAAGGTTTGATCTATCCTTTTGTCAAGATCTGATCTGAAACTCTGATCTATCAAGTTCTGCTCTCAAGGTTTCCATTTGATCTATCTTGATGGTCAAGGTCTGCTTTCAAGTTCTGAGCTATCCTTATGTGCTACGTTGTTGCTCACTTCACCCACACTATTATTTATTCCTGCCATGGCCTTGAAGAAAACCACTTTATTCACTGCTGATATGGACATGGCTCACAAGAACATTGTTATGACCTGCTTTATGTTCATGCTGAAATGGTTTTTAAAATTATCAATTATCAATCAGGGTTACAACTTATCAAATTATCAGTTATGGTACATGAATGGTTAATAGTAATATGCATGAAAACTCTATTTTGGCTACAACTTGTACTTCTATTCTTGTTTTTCCTGAACGGTTTTGATTCTTCATTCTATTTTTTTATTTATTATAATCTTCGACTTTTTTTATAATTTTTGTACTAGCTGTTTCTCCACCGTATCCAGATCCTGGTTTTACAAAAATCTGGCAAATCCATATCCATATCCAGATTGTGGTAACTTAGTATTTTTGTCGTCTTTTTCTTTTCATATTTACATTGCAATTTGATTGTTTGATGCCGGTCTTGGTCTATATTTAAATTCAAATGCAAAAACTGAATAGATTTTGCATTTTTTAATGCCTGTGAAGCTCTACCAATTTTTTCTGGGTTGAGTTTTTGCTGACCCTAGGTTTTTCAATATATATATATATAGAGAGAGAGAGAGAGAGAGAGATTTTTCTATAAACATCTCTCTCTCTCTCTCTCTCTCTCTCTATATATATATATATAGAGAGAGAGAGAGAGAGAGAGAGAGAGAGAGAGAGAGAGATGTTTGTGGAAAAATCTCTCTCTCTTTCAACACACACACCCACAAGTGGTAGTGATGAAATGTGTGATAAAGTTGTCATATCATGGCACAGATTGTGCACTGTTGCTCTTGAGTCTGCTAGAATGTCTAGGAGGTCAAGTGGAGCTGCTTGTCTACATCAAGAATTGACTGCTATGAAGGATATCTGGGGTGTCAACTTAACTTATTGTCTTTGTGTAAAATTTTGTTTTTCTCAAAATAACTGTTTTGTATTTCATGATTTTGGACATTCATTGATCGTTTATTCTAGTTCATTTTGGCCCTGCTTTACTAGGAGTTCTATCATGTATAGCTATCATTCAACACGTATTCTTAAGTTGTGGCTTTCATGTAGTTGTTTGTTATTAGTGATTGGTGTGAGTTATGAGTAGTTATTGCGTGGGCATTGGCATGCAGATGAGTGTTTGTATCAACATTGTAGAATTGGACCCACCTTCATCCCAGAGTTGCGAGGGAAGTTCTTTGCCACTGAAAATTTCTTCTATACTTCTCAGGTTAGTCAATGGTTTGTTCCTCATCTTTTTCATAGCCTGTTGTGCTTTTATTGTTCTTTAAGTGGTTCAGACATTTATGTTCGTTTTCTTTGGAATGCAAAAGGTTTGGATTTTTATTTTGTTCGTCATCTAATGATTTTCATATTACCTTTTGGTACCTTGAAACAGTTTTTTGGGCTGGTTCCAAAGGCTTCACTTTTTGACTTAGAGACAGCAGGGCAGCATTATTGCGGTGAAGATTGGGCACAATTGCAAGAGAAGTATCATGCTGTGGAAAAGGAAGATTTGCTCAAATACTGTTTCTCATCAGCATACATCGTAGCATTGCTGAATGACAGTCTTGGAATTTCCATGAATGATGAAAGGTGAGGATTCAATATATTTTTTTCATTGATTTGTATCATAGTTACCATACTCATATTCACCAAGGAAGGTGAGTTGGCATACTCAACAATATAAAAGAATTAAAAAGGAAAATCATTTTAGTGCAGGAAAAATTAGTGATGAGTATGGCGAGTATTGACTTGTGATGCTTGGCATATTCGGGAGTATTTGTGAATACTTTATTGTATGGAGAGTATTGATTAGTCAATGCTTGATCAACCATAGATAGAAGAGTATTGAGCCAGGTATTTGTCCTGAGTCATACTCGCCATACTCGAAAGTATTTGGCAGTCATACACGGGTTTTGCAACTATGATCTGTATGGCTATTACTGTAATAAATGTCTTCATTCTTCGATCTGCAGAAGTTTCCAATCATGCAATGTTCCATGAGCTCCAGTGTCTTCATTCTTTGAGCTGTAGAGTTTAATGTTGATTTTGATCAATGTTGAAAAAGTCGGCCTCGGCAAAAAGTCGGCAAGGGTCCCGAATACAACTTCTTGGCAACATCAGCGAAAAAAACGGGAAAAATCGGGAAAAGTCGGCAAACATTAAAAAATACAAAATACATTCATTTTTTTCAGAATTTTAAACATTTAAAGCAACAATAACATCAGATAAACACATTAGAACATAAATATGGAGAAAGCATTGATATATATCATCATCATGTAGTCATGCCAAATGTAAAATGATACATCAAAGTCGATACTGTATCGTGAAACATCATAGTTGTCCAATCAATGACTCAAAAGTGGATAAGCAATAAAACATGACATCACATATATAAATGTATTCGAGGAAAACTAGCATATAGCTATCTAATATCAATGCTCTCTTCTTGAGTTTTCCATTCATACTTCATATTTTTCCCTACTCCAATGATTAGGATTATATAAGGTTTTCCTAAGTGCTTTTTATTTGTCCCTCCATCTTATGACTTAAACCTAATTTTTGAAAGGTATATTTTATTGATTTGGTTGTTAGCAATTAAACGTATTACTTGTTTTGTATTGGTGATAAATCATAGATGTATTTTTCACTCCCAAATTGAATTTTCGACATGAGCCTCACATTTAGCCCTAACTCATCTAACACTTGAAACATTGCTCTTTTTTTCCTACAATGTGTTAGATGATCACTCAAAATATGTTTGCTCAAAAAATTCCCTAATAGTGAAAAAAGTAATTCAATTACTATTGTGATCTTTGATAAACGGATACATATTTTGTATAAAATCTATAGATTATCCTTGCATGGTTTGATGTTCAAATACAACAAAGTTTTGAAATGTTTATACGGTAGAGGAAAGGTGTTAGTATATGACAAAATGGCTAAAATGGAAATTTTTTGGAAAATTAGCCATTTTAGCCATTTTAGCAAAAATGGAGATTTTTTGCAAAAGTCGGGACTTTTTGGAAAAAGTCGGGAGTTTTTAGAAAAAGTTGGGACTTGCCATTTTTAGCCTCTGCGACCTTTTGAAAAGTTAAAAAGTCGCGATTTTTTCTAGCTGATTTTTCGGCTAAGGGAAAAAGTCGCGACTTTTTGAAAAGTCGGCGATTTTTCGGAGTAATGATTTGAGGCTGTTAGCCATGGTTTTTAGGGAGTTCAAGAAGGCATTACTGGTGAAAGATGCACTATATGTACCAGGGTTGCAGAAGAATTTGATTTCAGTTTTTGTCCTGGAGGATAAAGGGGTTGAGGTAACTTTTCGGGATAGGAAAGTCTAGATCCATCCTAGGGGGTTAAGTTTCAGCTCGACGAAGGTAATTGGAGTCAAGAGAAAGAAGTTGTACATACTCCAATTTGAACCTACTAGTACGTTGGTGAGTAGAATTAACACTCATGATGGTGAGTTATGGTATAAACGTATGGCACATTTTCATCATGGAGCACTCAAAGTGCTTAGAGAGATAGTGATTGGTTTGCCTTCTTTCGGTACAAATCGTCACAATATATGCAAAGGGTGTGCCATGGGAAAGTATGCCAAGACTGCATTCCTCAGAAGTGATAATAGGTCCAAATCTAATCCATTCAGATATTTGTGGGCTCATGTCATCTATATCTATTGGAGGGTTCAACTATTATGTGAGCTTCATAGATGACCATTATAGGAAGACATGGATCTATTTCATGAAGAGCAAGGAATCTGAAGAGGTTCTTAGATGGTTCCAAGAGTTCAAAACTCTTCTGGAGAACCAGATTGGGAAGAAGATCAAGGTGCTCGGAACAGATAACGAAGGTGAGTACACCTGGAATGCCTTTAAGGAGTTATGTGTTGATGCTGGGATTAAGGAGGAGGTGGTAGTCCCATATAACCCACAACCAGATGGAGTCTATGAGAGGAAGAACAAAGCAATCATTGAGGCAGCGAAGGCTATGTTGCATGATCAGGATCTACATATGTTTTTGTGGGAAGAATCTTGCAACGCTGCAGTTTATCTGCTAAACATGAGCCCACACAAAGTATTTTGGAAGATGACTCTTGAAGAGGTATTCACAGGGGAGAAACCAGAGATTGGAAATTTTCTCATCTTTGCGTGCATAGTATACTGTCATGTTCTAGTTGAAAAGAGGACGAAGCTTGAGCCAACAATTAAGAAGTGCATTTTCGTTGGGTACAACAAAACCTCAAAAGCCTATAGGGTGTACATTCCAGCACTGAATCAGACAATGGTACAGAGGGATGTGAGATTTGAGGAGGACAAGGCTTTTAGGAAGTCTTGTGGATTGATGCCAATTGAAGCAGAAACTCAAGAGTAGGGAGGACCAAAGGTAGAGATTAGACCACCATCATAGGTTATAGGTACCTCGATGAGTGTTCAGGGTGAGTAGCATGATCATGAGGAGCAGGAAGCTTAATCCATTCTGTCCGAATCTTCTAGAAAGAAGAATCTAAAGTTGGCAGAGCGAACCTTGAAGGAGGCACATGAGCTGGCGGATGTTCCAAGGACTTCAGTTAGGATGAGCAGACCAACGCAAAGATTTCCAGTTATACGGCACTAATAAGTAACATTATTGATTTTGAGCCTTCTAGCTTTGAGGAGGCTATAGACCAGCACATGTGGATGGATGCCATGGTGGAGGAGTATTCTTCCATTATGAAGAATGATGTGTGGGATATAGTGCTTAGACTAGAGGGAAAGTTAGTAGTGAGGTCTAAGTGGATCTTTAAGATCAAGCATACTGCAGATGGCAACGTAGAGAAGTTCAAGGCAAGGTTCATGGAAAGGGGGTTCTCCCAGAAAGAGGGAGTTGATTATGAGGAGAGTTTTGCTCATGTTGCTAGATATACTTCAATTAGAGCTATTATGTCTATTGTCTCATAGATGGGGTGGAGGATACATTAGATGGATGTGCAGACAACGTTCCTCAATGGGGTGATTGAGGAGGAAGTGTATATAGAGAAACTTCAAGGTTCTGAGGTACATGGAAGGGATTCTCATGTTTGTAAGTTGAAGAAGGCTTTGTATGGTCTGAAGCAAGAACCTAGAGCTTGGTATTCTAGGATCAACAGTTATTTGGTGAGTATATGCTTCATTAAGAGTGAGGTTGATCCCAACCTGTACTTTCTGTTAGTTGGTGATGATCCACTCATTCTTGTACTATACGTAGATGACTTATTTCTGATAATATTTGAGAAGCTCATAGCAAGAGGCAAGAGGGATCTTGCAGAGGAGTCAAAGATGAAGGACTTGGGACTGATGCACTATTTTATGGGATTGGAAGTGCGGCAACATGAAGGTGATATTTTCCTTGGTCGAGGAAAATATGCAGTTGATATTTTGAGGAGATTCATAATGGAGGATTGCAAGCCTATGACCACCCATGATCACCAACTTGAAGAAGTTGAATGCTTTTGAGTCAAAGTTGGTGGATTCCATGTATCCAGTCTGGTAAACACCAGACTGGATATTTGTTTTGTTGTAAACACCCTTAGCTAGTACATGTTTGAACCAAGGAGGGTGCACTGGATAACATCGAAGCATGTGCTTAGGTATCTGAGAGGTACAGTGGAGTATGGACTCAAGTATGCCTGAGGTAGAGTGCAGTTGGTGAACTATATAGATTCAAACTGGGAAGGAAGTGCAGTGGATAGAAAAAGCACCTCAAGGTATTGCTTTAGGTTGGGATCAAGAGTTGTTTCTTGGATGAATAGGAAGCAGAAGTCAATTGCAGTTAGTTCTACTGAGGACGAGTACATGGCAGCCAATTTGGCAAGTCGTGAGGCCATATGGATTCGCAAGATGCTCATGGGGTTATTTGGTCAGGAGTTGGACCCAACAGTCATCTACTATGACATCCAGGGTGGCATCAAGCTCTCTGAGAACCTGGTGTTTCATGACCGGTTAAGCATATCGAGATCATGTATCATTTCATCAGGGACAAAGTTTAGAAAGGAGCTGTGAAGCTCCAGTACATTACTACAAAAGAGTAGGTTGCAAAAATCCTCACCAAAGGATTGCCTAAGGGGAAGTTTGAGTTCTTCAGGGACAAGTTGGGGGTGGTAAATAGCACCTTCCTCACTAAGAGGGAGTGTTGAAGTTTGTATTGAGGATAGGTGCCTCTACGTTGGCTTGTGTCTAGCACATGGAAGTATCCTCAAATTGTAACTCTCTTTGTAAAAGTGACTGTTATCACGAATCTTGTAGTTGCCTCATATGGTGATCCTATCCAGGATGGCAGCGGGCAAGGCAACTAAAGTCGCGACCTACGATATCCAAGACCTCTGAAAGAACTCAGACGTCGCACCAGTGAAGGATACCAACACTTAAGACTCGGTGAAAATACTAAGCCTAGGGGGGCGTCCCTATAACCAAGATCCCTAAAAATGAGGAAGGAAAGTAGATAGTCTAGGGTGCTTGATTAAATCTCTTTGTAGGATAGTTAATTAGAGTTTTGTACAGTTACTAAGAGATTACAAGTGTCTGTGTAAAAAGCCCCAATTTTACCCTAGGGTTTTAAGCATAAAAAATTGGATCTAAGGGTAAATGGGGAGGTTAATCAAAATTAGACACTCGGATTGATTGCTAGGAGTAAGATTAGACAATTGGAGGTGAAACTAGCAACTTTAAATGAGCAGTAATAAAACACACACACACATGAAAAATCAGACTCAGAAGTTTTTGGTCAAATGACCCAGGCAAAACCCCAACCTTCGGGGAAAACCTGTTTTAGAGAGAATTTTATTTTCTGCAATAAAATTAAAGTACAACAAAAACAGAGATAAGCTTATCTCAACCACAATGCTTAGCAAATTGACTGAATTCAGAAATTTTACAGTCAAAATTTCTGCCAACTAGTTGTGTTGAAAACCATGCCAAATTGACTGTACAGATTACCTCGATTTTTGTGCCCACCGATGTCCTGTACGAACTGTACGGATTGCCTCAATTTTCGTGCCCATTGTTGTATCATGCAGACTGTACTAACTGCCTTAATTTCCATGCCCACTATACAGACTATACAGTCTGCCTCGATTTTTGTGCCAAGAAAAACTGCCTCGAAATTTGTGCCCAAATTTTTTCTCGAGATGCATGTTGTACGAAAAAATGTTTTGTGCTGCTGTATTGTCTTGGGAATCGTGCTCTCTGCTCTTCTCTCTCTGCCTACAAATTTTCTCTTTCTGTGCTCTCCAACTCTCATGAAGAAAAACAGAATGAGACTCTAATTTTCCCCTTTTAATGACTTATGCAAAAGTCACTAGGGGAACACTTTCCTAGGTACAAAAAATCAACACTCCCTTTTACCAAGAAAGGTGTTCTGCACCCCACCCAACTTGTCTCTAAAATGAATGAACTTGCCTCTTCCAAGAGACTTTGTCAGGATATCTGCAACCTGCTCATCAGTGGAAATGTATTGCAACTCCACAGCTCCTCTGTGAACATAATCACGGATGAAGTGGGATTTGATCTCAATATGCTTTGACCTGTCGTGAAATATAGGATTCTCGGAGAGCTGGATGCAACTTTGATTGTCACAATAAATCACTGTAGGCCTCTGCTCCTGATCAAATAAATCCATCAATAGCTTGCGAAGCTAGGGTGCTTCTCAACTAGGCTGACTGGATGCCATGTACTCGACCTTTGCAGAACTCAAAGCAACAAACTTTTACTTCCGACTAAATCATGACACTGTTGCCGAGCCCAAATTGAAACAACATCCAAAAGTGCTCTTCCAGTCCGCCACACTACCTGCCCAATCTGAATCCGTGAAGTCAATAAACTAACCCCCATCAGATCTCCTATAATCCAGACCATAATCCATTGTACCTGCAAGGTATCTCAACACATGTTTTGTGGCAACCCATTGCACTCTCTTAGGCTCCACCATGAACTGACTGAGACTGTTCACCGCAAAACACGTATCTTGCCTAGAGTTGACCAGATACATCAACGAACCTATGAGATGACGATATAAGGTAGGATCCACCAACTTTCCCTCAGAAGCATGAAGCTTCTTCCAGTTGGTGACCATAGGTGTAGACATCGGCCTGCAATCCTCCATCCAAAATCTCCTCAGAATATCTACTGCATACTTTCCCTTCCCAAAGAAAATATGGCCAGGCTCCTACTCGTTAGCTCTAAAAAATGCATCTACATTTTTGAGAGATTAAGGTCTCTGCTATAGTAGCATGTGGCCCCGCTGCAACGCTATCATCAAGAGCATAATGATCGTATCAGCATCACTATGAGACCGAGATTTTATTACAGGGGTAAAGACAACATCTTAGGGTTTATACTTGGAATAGATCAAACTGAAGAGTGGACTGATTGTTCGACATTAAGATCTTTTCCATCATGGTTGTTATCAGTCAACCCATCAATGATTAGCAAAGAACATATGAGACCCCAGTGCAGTGACAGGTTCAGACTTGGACAACAAAGGAGTTTGGGATTATTTCTCATCGAGGTAATGCAAGGATTACAAGGGTACACATTGTAGGTGTTGGAGATTGTCATCTTGCTGGCATTGCTAGTTTACTTGATCCATGCCCTTTACCCTCAACAACCAAAAGAGAAGGGATTGCGTGAAAAAGATAAGATGTTTCATGCACCAATGTCAGATTTTAGGTGATCGCTTATATGACAAAGATGTTGTTTACATGGACATACTGAATCATAGTTCAGTGAACAGAGCTGATTCACATTTGCATTCTGGTAGTTCTCTAGATGAAGAATGTTATGATTTTGATCTTTCAGCGAAGAATAGAGGAGAAAGGTGGAGGATTTGTCAGTTATGCTTATCAATGAAAGCTTTCTTTTTGGGACAAGAAGAGGACCAACAATCTTTTCAATGCGGCATGCATGAACGCAAGGCACAACTATCTACATTTAAAAATTGCGCACAGTGGGATTTCCTTCACACTATCAAGAGCATCTCGTGTATTCTATTAAGCATACATTTGAGATTCACTATAAGGAGCATTTTGTAGAGAATGCCAGATTATCCTCAAATTACTTCATTAGCGACTGTGAAGCCATAATAAAAGTTGCGGAAGTCATTGAAGATCTTCCTTTGGGATTGCAAGAACAATATATCTTCTGTATCCGTCTGGTTGATATGGACGATGACATTTCATCTCAAGGTCTCATTCAATTTACAGAAGAGTATGCAAAGAAGGGCTCGGCTGACTTGAAAAATGTTTTTACACCATCAGCTTTCTGTATACCCAAAACGCAAAAGGAATTGATGGAACTTGACTTCATTCATAAGGTTCTGGATCTTTATATTTGATTGAGCTTCCACATGAAGGAAAGTTTTCCAAATTGAGAGTTGGCTTCTTCACAAAAAACAGTGTGTGGCATGATGATTGAAGAGTACTTGGAAAGATTGCGATTCAGAGGGTGAGTTTCACACTGAAGGAATTAGGCAACCAAGTGGATGATTAGCCACGCTGATAGCTGAGTCATGGAGCAGTTGTCAAAATGTTTTTTGCATGGGTAGTCCATTACAAATCTATTTCCACAATTTTCTGACGGCCGTTGGGGATATCCTCGCCGATTATTGGCGTTCCTTTAGCTCAGGCATAATATTATTGAACTCTAATATCACGGTTGTCCACTGGGTCCGTGACTTTTGCAACAGAGTTATTTCTTTCAACTGCTGAGCCAATGACAAGGATCTGGTCTCGCGTGTTTATCAGCCGCATGGGTTTTCAACTATTTCTCTAATCGCTATCGTTGGAGCTATCAACCATTGACAACCGCGGCCTCCTCGGGTTATCTTCACGTCGCAGCTCGGAGCAAACATCAGTTCATTCACTAAAAAATCAGTGTGATATGTGGCCGACCATAGACTTCCAGAACTCGGTGTACAAGCAATAGAAAATCATGCTAATAGTTGCTAGGTGGATACCAACGTTTCAGTTAGCCACAAAGACTGGTGTCACGCTGTAGCGTTTGATGGGATATCCTCACGATTTTGTTTTTTGGGAACAGACGTGGAGCTCAGATCCTTTTCTCATGCAGCCAATTGGGTTAAATTTCCTTTTAGTTATATGATCTAATTGGGTTACCCACCTTTGGTTGGGAACAAATATTCTAAGTGCTAGTTATTTTTTAAAATGGTGGGATCATGTTTTCACTAGGAGAAAAAAGTGGATCTCCATCCACTTTTTATTATTTTATTATTTCTTTCTTTTTTATGCTTTTGGAGAGCCTTTTATGGCCTATAAAGAGCAGGCTCTTTCATTATACAAAGACGGAAAAAACTGGGAGGAATTTTCCCCAGGTTTAATAGAAAATTATCTTTTTGGTTTACATGGTTGTTCAGTCGAGTGTCCTTCTTGGTGTGTGGCGTTAACTTGTGGTATTGAGTGTTAGTTGTTTTGCCTTTTTCTTTCTATATCTGCGTCAGAGACCATAAACCGATGCTCCCATCCTATTGGAAGGCGGAAATCCTAGCAGCTGCTTTCTTTTCCCCTTTTGTGAGCGTGCATGCACGGGTCAGATGCCTACATCTTATCAAGCTTGATGGTGTAGCATCTCCTTTGTCTGCATAGCGCATCTCCTGCGTTTAGGAAGAAGAAGACTTAGTAACTACCCCTCTGACACAAGGCCCTCGTGGGTTCTCCCTTGACTCCATTTCACCCTTTAGGTATACCGGTACTGGTCCATTAGTGGGGTTCTGATCCTTCCCGTCTTCCGTCAACCTTTTCAAATACTCCTATGCAACAACCATTTCGCTAAGGCAGCCTCTTCCAATCACCTTGCCCACAATTGTTTCTTGCCTTAGCGATCTTAACACCAAGGACGCCCCCCTTGAGTTGGAGAAGAGCCAACCTGAAGCGAGGGAGAGAGGAGCGTGGTGACAGTGGCTCCTCTGTTCGCAGTTGCCATCGGGCCTGTGTGCCTAATTTTGGGCTTTGACACATGCATGCCGGTCAGGAGCAGCAACACTGCCAAACCTCCAACCCCAAAAAATAATGCATCAACCCAATGCTAGTCATCTCATACTCTAAAGTAAGATCTCTCTTGCAAATTGCAATAGTCTCTCCTCATCTGTAATAAACAAATCATCCACACACAACAGAAGAATGAGCGAATCATCTCCAACCATGATGAAATAGAGATTTAGATCAACCTTGCTCTAATGAAAACACATTGACAACAAGTAAGAGTCTATTCTGGAATACCGAGCTCGAGGAGCTTGCTTCAACCCATACAAGGCCTTCCTCATCTTGCACACATGAGACTCTCTCCCATGAATCTCAAAGCCTTGTGGCTGCTCCACATAAATCTCCTCTGTATTATTCCATTGAGAAATGCAGTCTTCACATCCATTTGATGGATCTTCCAACCATTTTTGCAGCAATGGAAATCAATGATTTGATAGAAGTATAACGAGCAACCGGTGCAAAGGTCTCATCATAATCAACTCCCTCTACCTATGAAAACCCTTGCGCCACAAATAGAGCCTTGTATTTCTTTCTACACACTGCCATCTGCAGCATGTTTTACCTTGTAAATCCATTGAGAAGTCACCATTGACTTCCCCTCAAGTCTCAGAATAATCTCCCAAACATCGTTCTTCATGATGGAATGGTACTCTTCCATCATGGCATCTCTCCAAACATGATGCTAAGAAGCCTCCTCAAAAGTAGATGGCTCTGAATCATGCAGACTAGCAACCAAGGCCATAGCCAACCTATCTGGCATCACTATATTCCTCATTGGCTCCTTGGGCGTTCCAAAATCCGTAGCTTCCTCCAGGGTCTCCCGAAGCCATTTAGGCTTCCTCTTCCTTGAAGGTTGCTCCCAAACTGGTCTATCATCATCTGAAGAACTCCTAGAAACATGTGTACTAGGAGCTGGTGAACCAACAACTGGTGAAATCTGTGATCTGGTAGCTCTATATAGTGAACGTGTGACCTGAGAACCAAAACTTGTCCCCGAAGAACCTGCTGGCTGAACCAGTGAACCAGAAGATCCTATGCCTGTAACCTGTGGCCCAGTAACCTCAGAAACCTGTGAACCTGTACTCTGTACTGAAGGTACCTGTGAAGTTGCCTGAGGTGTGGGAATCTGCTGCTCCTCTTGCAGTGACTCTCTGGCTTCCTGAAGGCTCGCTCCTCCTCAAATCTCACTTCCGCCTCACAACAACCTTCCTCAAGGCAGGAAGATAAATGCGGATGGACTTCGAAGTCTCATCATACCCCACAAAGATGCCTCTTTCGGTTGTGGGCTCAAGCTTTGTCCTCTTCTTAGAAGAGACATGTGAAAAAGTCGGGCAACCAAATATACGAAAATGACTCACCTCAAGCTTCTTGCCTGTGAACATCTCTTTAGGAATCTTGTTCCCCAAGGCACGATGGGGACTCCTGTTCTGAAGGTATACAACTGTACTACATGCCTCTGCTCAAAGAAAGAAAGGAAGTGACTGATCATGTAACATAGCTCTCGCTGCTCCAACAATGGATTGGTTCTTTTTTTTTGCTACTCCTTTCTGCTCAAGAGTGTATGGTGCTGTCAACTATCTCCGTATGCCATCCTGTCCCCAATACTCATCGAACTCCTTGGAGGTATATGATCTTCGTTATCTGATTTGAGTGCCCGAATCATCCTCCCAGTTTGGTCGTCCTCTCAGTTTGGTTCTCCACAAGAGTTTTGAACTCTTGGAACCTCTGCAAGACCTCCTCAGATTTCTTGCTCCTCAAGAAGTAGATCCAGGTCTTCCTGGAATGGTCATTGATGAATGTCACATAATACTCAAAACCTCTCAAAGAAACATGACATAGGACCACACAAATCAGAATGTATCAAATCTAGTACTCTTGCTGACCTGCTATCATTGCTCGTAAAAATTGTCTTTGTGTACTTTCCTCAAAGCGCACCCCCTGTATACATCATTGTGTTCAGTGCTGAACTCAGGAAAACTTGTAACAATGTACCTCAACATCCTCAAAGCTGGATGGTGTAGATGAGCCATCCTCTTATGCCATAGTTGACAAAGCTTACTGTTGTTGCTATGTGTCAAAGCATGCTGGGGCTGAAACAAGAGTTTATACAACTTCCCACATCTGACTCCAATGGCGTAAGAGGTAGATGGTCCTGCAGTCTTGGGGAATACACACACATGTCCATCTAGGAAAGACACCCAAAGACCCCTATCCTTGATCATGGAAACTGATATCAGGCTCTTCTTCAGCCCAGGTACAAACAATATGTCCCTCAAAGTCATGAGACTCAAGACCCTCTCTGAAATATATTGGTCCCACACCCAATAGCTTTGACAACTGTGTCATCCCCCAACACGACCTCCACGTCTATCCCTGCTTGTGAAAGCTCAAAGAACATCTCTCGAGCACCTGTCATGTGGCTCGAAGCTCCATTGTCAATATACCACATGTTGTTGGTGGATGCACTGAAAGAATGGCAAGTTAACAAAGAATACTCCCTCTCAATATCAATGTCTGCACTGGTGATGATGGATGCTCTCTCTCTATCAACATGCTCAGCACAGAGAGAAAATTCTCTCTCAAATCTAGCTGTAAACTCCTCAACCTCTGCTGAAGCTGTTGTTTGCTGCTTCTTCTTCTTCTTCTTTTGTGGGCACTGTCCAGCATAGTGCCCTTGCTTCTAACAAGTAAAGCACTTTACAACGTTCAAGTCCTTCGTTTGTCCATCTTGCTACTTAGCCCCACTCTTTTTGGAGCCCTTCTTGAATTTCTTCTTTCCCTTGGCAGTCAAAGCCACATTCTCCTCATCCTCCCTGCTAGCAGAAGACCTGCCCTGCACAAGACCTCTCTGGGTTTCCTCCTAAACAAAATCATCCCAAAGTCTGTCCCAAGAAGACAAGTTCTTCATGGCTACTATAGCCTCCACAAAAACAACCCAAGGCTTTGCAACCCCATTCAAAGCTGTTCGCACTAGCTTAGAACCAGAAACAACCTGCAAGCTCATCTCTCACCTGAGAGATTCTAGTAAGGTAGGGAGTCATTTGCTCAACTTTGGCCATCGGGATACTCTTCAATTTCTCTCTCAACACCATTTTCCTATTTTCATTTGAGCTTTGAAACAAGCTGGTCAAAGCATCCCACATCTGATATGCACGGGTTTTACTAGAGATGTGTGGGATCACATGGTCTTTAACTGCTTCTAGAATAATCCTTCTAGCCTTTATGTCCTTCTTGTTGAAGACAGAAAGTGCTTTTGCATCGGTGGAAGCAGGAACTACAATAGGATTTGTTGTAGTATTGTAAACCACTCCATCCCATAACTCATTTTCCTCCAATATAAGCACTAGTCTAGCTTTCCATGGGACAAAATTCCCAACCCATCTAGCCTATCCTCCAACCTAAGTCCTGTTGCCATTTTCACTGGAAAGTTCCAAGTCTCAACAAGGTGTTGCCCACTGACAAAAGAATTCACTGGCAGTCTGAAATTTTCCACTGTATAAAATTCTGCTCTTTATCTAACAAGGCTCTGATACCATGTAAATTTTTCTCATTCCCCCAACTTGGTTTCAACCACCATTTACATCATTGTTTAATGCCCAATCCAATTTACTTTCAGCTGCAAACTCAGTCATTTCTCATAAACAATTTATGACTGAAACACAAGAATATTTTTTTCAACTTTAAATGAGCAGTAATAAAACACATTCACACATGAAAAATCAGACTAAATTTTTTTTGGTCAAATGACCAAGGCAAACCCCAACCTCCGGGAAAAACCTGTTCTAAAGAGAGACTTTTATTTTCGGCAATAAAATTAAAGTACAGCAAAGTAGAGATAAACTTATCTCAACCACAGTGCTCAACAAATCGACTGAATTAAGAAATTTACAATAAAAATTTCTGCCAACTAGCTGCCTTGAAAACCATGCCAAACTGATTGTACAGACTGTCTCAATTTTCGTGTCCACTGCTGAACCGTATGAAATGCCTCGATTTTTTGTGCCCACTGCTGTATCGTACGGACTTGCTCGATTTCCATGCCCACTGTATGGACTGTACAGTCTGCCTCGAATTCCATGCCCAGAAAAACTGCCTTGCAATTTGTGCCCAGAAATTTTCTCAGGATGCGTGCTGTATGGAAAAATGTTCAGTGCTGCTATATTGTCTTGGGAATTGTGCCCTCTGCTCTTCTCTCTTCCTGCAAATTTTCTCCTCCTGTGCTCTCCAACTCTCATGAAAAAAAACCAGAATGAGACTCTAATGCCTTCCCTTGCCTTTTTGGTGTCCAAGTGAGGAAGCTGAATGATCATCTAATCTAAGGGGCCAAAATGATTTAGATGGATGGATGAGATTAAATGCACTTTTAATTCTCTCCAAAATTATTTTCACTCACCTCACTTAAATTTATCAAAAAGTCACTTTATTCTCTAAAGTGAAAATTAAAACTCATCCCAAGTTATTAATTGCAAGCGTCACTTTAATTTTCCTCTTTATTGACTTAGGCAAAAGTCACTAGGAGAACACTTTCCTAGGTACAAAAAATCAACAAATTGCACCGTACAGTTCAGGCCATACAGTACAATCTGTCCTGTACGATTTTCTTTATCAACTGGGCACGAAAAATCGAGGAGGCAGTTTGCTGGGTTGGTGTAAATTTCCAGATTTGCTCAGGCACGAATTTCGAGGTGTGACCGTACAACAAGTTACAGAAAGGACCACACCACCGGCACGAATTTTGAGAAAGATTCTGCTGGTCCATACAATGTTAATTACACTTTGGCTTGATTTTCAAGGCGTTGGGCAGAGATAAGTTGGTCTGAAATTTTTGTCATTAATGCTGTAACTTGAATTTTGACTGAAATAAAATTCCTGTGTCTAACAGGTTTTCCCATTTTGGGTTTTGCCTGGGCTATTTGCCGAAAAATCTGTCTAAAAGTTCATTGAGAGCATTTTTTTAATTATTTTCTGCCTGTAAAATGTGATCATTTCAGTGTTTTAAGTCTGAAATTTTATAAGAAGTTGCAGCAGTCATTCATATGTGGATTGTGCATTAAACTCTTTTAAAACTTGACTTGAAACTGGGTTTGGGTAGACACCAAAACTTTACACCAACAGAGGTGTAGATGTCCACAAGGCATTGGTAAAATGTCCACAAGCCTTAGAAAATGACCACAAGTAGAAAGAAAATGCCCGCAGGCATATAGGACACCCTCCAGCTTGAAGAAAATGCCTGCACACATGAAAAACTGCCCGCAGCAAATGTCTTCAAGACAATAAAAATGCCCACAGCTTCTTTGGAAATGCACGCACACAAATTGAAACGTCTGCAAATCTAATGTGATGATAATGATGTGACATAGCACAATGTTTGCAATGTCTGCACTGCCTTGAAAACTGACCGCAGAACCAAAATGAAATGCGTTGATCAAAGGCACTGGATTTTGTTTGTTCCCTGAAATGGAAGTAGCACTGGTGATGGCCATTGAATGAAGTTTGAGAGAGTATTATAAGAAGTTAATGATCATGTCATCTCCAAGTGTATGGAAATGACAAACAAAGTGATTTGAGAAGCTTTTCAAGCAGTTCAAATACAAGTTGGATGTATTGTGTTAGGGGGAGCTGGATCAAAGGAGGCGTAAATAGTTTGAAAGATCAGTCAAAAACAGAAATAAGAAGGCTTCAGACTAAGGTTTCCAAACCAAGTGATCATCAAAGAAAGCAAACCTTCTTGTTGACAAGGGGAGCAGCATCTCAGCAAGTAAAGAAGTCTATATGAAAGGGGGAGCACGCATGTTTATGAACAAATAGAAAAGGGACAAGAATGATCTCAGAGGGTGTAGCAGAAAACCAAGAAGAACTACAAGTCTAAGAGACCCTTTGTCATTATTGTCAAAGGGGGAGAGTAATTGAAGAGGGTTGCCATCAACGACAAAGGGGGAGTTTGTTGAGCAAGGTTGTCATTGATGACAAACTATTAATGACAAAGATAAGATAAATGTTGATGGCAAGGAGGACATGGTATCTTGGGCATTGAAGTCATTAAATGACAAAGGAGTCATAAATATCAATGACATGGCATGATATGGGCATTGGAACACCAAATGAGGCAAATGACCCATTCTGTGGTCATTTGTGATTTAATAGGGTCATGGAACCCTTTGAGCCATAGAGACTACACATGTTCACCCTCTTATTAATGAAGTCCACTTGTAAGGAACAAATGAAGAAACCAAGCACATGTTGACATGACATAGTTAGAGGATATGTGGTTCTTGAAGCTCGGTTGATAAAGTCCTTGATGTATTTGAGTGAAGAAGGTCAAAAATATATTTATATACTTGAAGAAGAAGGCATACTGATAATATGTTGAAGTCGGCTCCAAAATTAATATTAAAAATACAACAAGTTGGCCTGCTAAGAGGATTTTTAATTATTTTAAAACATGCAACAAGTCAGCTCCATAAAAAATACTCAAGAAAAACTAGTATAGAAAGAGCCAACGCCCTCATTCTTTGGCAAAAAAAAATTTGGTGGAAGTGTGAGACTCTGAGATTTTGGGTATATCACTGAGGGAGCTGCAATGGAGGAGTGGGGAAGGCGTGATATGATTGAACTCTGATATTTCTTGGGTGTATTGTCAACACAGCTGAGATAGCCGCAGTTTTGATAAAGTTCTTCTTCTTCTCTCTGTTTTACGGACCCTGCTGAGGTAGCAGCAAATGTTTTGAAAGTTTTTCTAGGAAATTTGGAGGAGATTAAGATCTCTGATTTTCGGGTGGAGTAATTTGTAGACTGTGGCAGCCGCAGAAGTGTTTCTTTTTGTACAAGATCTTTTAATCTTTATCTCTGGAATTTGGGTGATAGGAGAACACTGAGGCCAACGATTGTTGAGTGAGCATCCTTGTTAGGGCGTGAATGTTTTAGTTCTGTAATGCTGGGCTATGACTGTCTGTATGGCCTTGCGGGCTGATTCATGACTGAAGCAGAAGAAAATACACTGTTATGTACTCGTACATTAAGTAGTGGCATGGTATGACATTGATGAGCAGGATGACAGAGACATGATCTTGAGCAGCAGCTAATTTGACGAATGATGACAAGCTAGTGGACAGGTTAAAGAATTGAAGACATAGTTGTGACAGGCTGTGGAAATTGTTTTGGTAGGCATTGCTCGCCGATAGAGATGCTAAGAACTGTGAAATAATATCAGAAATCAGATAATTGGCAGATCTTAAAAATTACCATGTGCAGACCTTTGATACTTTGATGAGCAGATCTCTTGATGAGTTGCAGTTTTGACAGGCTGATGACAATGACAGAGATAGCTAAATGATGGCATGACATTAATTGACAGTGAGAGACTGATATGGTGTGAATAGACAGAGATAGTGCATTAGGATCAGATGCCTTGGTTTGAACAATGCATGATGAAGCTTGGAGACATGAACAGGACTTGACAAGTAAAGGCATGACCAGCTGATGATGATGATCTTCAGCAATTTGAGTAGTCGACAAGACAAGTTGAATTGATATGACAGAGTGGTGATGAGCAGAGGACAAGTTCAGTGTTGATGAGCAGTTGACAGAAATTACTAAGTAATTGCATGTTGGGTCTTGCACATCCTTTCTCAGTTGGACCTGAGAAAAACCAAGCTGGGTCTTGGAATAGAAGTTGGTGCTTCTCAGACAGTTGAAGCTGATGCAAACCCGAAGCTTGTGGCCTCCATTGTAATCCATATCAAATTAGACATAATAAAGTTTACAAATCTTATCCTATGAAGTGTCTTTTATGATGATATGGTTAATTAATGTTAATGTACTTGGTTGTTTACTATTGATGATCTCTGTTTAAGTTTTAAGAAAGAAATTGGTGAAGAGTTCTTGCACACTGATTCGCCCCCCCCCCTCTCAATGTGCTATTGTGTTCAACAAAAGGTCAATCTGCCCATGGTCTTGGAGGGACCATGGTACTGGGTGTCCCATGGTATTGACATAAAGTGAATGTATAAAAGAGTCTATGGAGAGTTGTCATAGGAAGTGTGAGATACATTGAGAGTGAGTGATCACAGTTGCAAGAGACGGATTTCTTCTTGTAGTGAGCAGTCTAGATCTCAGTTTGAGATTACAACCTTTTTTAGGGAAGAATTACTTCTCTGTTGTCTATTCGTTCCAGGGTGGATCTAGGATTTGTCTATCCAGTTTGCAGAAAGGATTTGGAGCATCTTCCTATATGTTTTGGTCCAGATCCGAAAGGTTTATCCGGAGGACTATTGTAGTGTTGTTGACAAACATTTGCTGGTTTTTTCCCCAGTTGGGGTTTCCAGGGTAAATCCCTGTGTTTATTTTGTGTGGTTGCTTTTTGTTGTTATGCTGTGCATTATGGTTTCTTATGCAGTTGTATTTTCGGTAATTAATGTCAGTAGTTAACTGAAAAACACATTAATAGTTTCTGTTAATCAAGAACTGTGTAAGGGTATAACAGTTAACAATTATTAGGTGCTTTTGAGTTATGTGGATATTTTATATGGCCTTAGGTTGCATGTTTATAGGCAGTAGCCTCATTACGTCATTCATTATTTCATCTATTATACCCCCTAATAAGAATAACTACACCAATATTCCTGTCAAATGGCAATACTTGATGCTAACATTTCCTTAAAAAAATATGAAATCACTTTAGTTATGCCTGGACAGCATCAATAGTGCAATCCAGCGATTATTTTATACAATAAATCTAGTAAATGTGGGTCTACACCTTGTTTATCATGTCTGATAATACTCAATGGCTTAGTTTCATAATTAGGTAGACTTATTTCTTGAAGTATTTTTGGTGTTAAATATGTTTTACTAATAATACAATTATGCTGCAAGGAGATGTTTAGGTTTGATGTGCACAGTCTTTCTTTGTATAATATATATATATACACACACACGAAAAGTACATGATGTGTCATATGAATCAAGATAAATGTACATCAATGGTACATAATGGAACAAAAAATTGGTCAAGCATTCTCTGTTCATATGTAAGCAAAGAGTGCTAGCATGTCAGCTTTGGCTTTGAGCTCAAAAGTGTCTACATTTTTCCTTGGCCTTGAGAATGCCAATGCTGGTTGACATCTTTTATCACTAGATCTGCTCTAAAAGATAAAACTTCTCCCTAGTTTAACTGAACAGTTGCCTTGTGAAAGGTTGCTTGTCAGCTTTGTTGCCATAAGAATGAGATGACTAACAAGATGCTTGTTAGTCTGATCATGTTCCACAAACTCCTGCCTGTTTGTTGAATCATCCATTTGTTCCCCAAAACAACTGCTTTGCAATGAAGAGGACCAACAAAGAGAACACTGTACACAGCACAACGGGGGATTCTACCCCATTGTGGTGCTACATCTGTTTTCTTAGTCGTTGGGTTAGTTGAACGACAATTCGTAGATCAAAGAGTTGGTCCTACCATCTCAAATGTCTATGTAACTATGCTGTTTGTTATTTATTTGCTTTCTGTAAGGGATCTTAAATTGTTCATCAGAAGTATTTGTTGCATGATGATCCTAGGATAAGGAATATTTGGGACCTGTTATTGCATAATGCACCCGACTTAGAAACTTCCCATCAAACAGAATAGAATGGATTGTTGATAGCATAAAATACCTCTAAACATTTAGTTTAGAGGGATTTTCTTCTGTCAAGCTGTAGATGATATAAAATTCATACTCACTCCTTGTTTTTGCTATAGTTAATATCATTTATAAACTTTGAGCAGGCAGTAAATTTGTCTATTCTAAGGTATGCATATCTTATTGCAGGATTCGGTTTACAAATCAAGTGGGAACTGTTCCACTTGACTGGGCTTTGGGAGCTTTTATTTTACGCACAGTAGAGGATCTGCCACCCACTCAAACCATGCGGATTCTCGGGGAAGATTCCCTTCCACGTTTTTCATTGGTTGCAATTATTTTAGTAGGACTTGCAGCATGGTCTATAGCAAAATGGAGGAAGCCTCATTTGAAGACAATTTATGATTTGGAAAAGGGGCGTTACATAACAACAGCTGCTCGTGTTCAGAGATGATTCTAAGAGTGAACCATTCAGTAGGATCTGAAGTTAAATAGCTATTTATTGTTTTTCTTAACCTCTTTCTAGTTAGAGCTTTTTTTTTGATAATTTATTGAATGTATGCAAAAGGCTGTCCTCTTTTTCTAGGTGTAATTTTATATGTTTCAACATTTAAAGGCGGCACCAAATTAAATCAAGTTTCATTATTTATCAATTTGTGTGCTCTGCCTGAAGCTTGATTTATATAGAAACCCTTGCTTAAGGATTATTTTCCTTGATCTATTGGAAACCACAAGCCTCGAATTTAATTTGAGGCTTAGATCAGACCATGATATATGGTACAGAGTCCTAGTTTGTTTCCGTTCTCTTTACCTGAGGTTATTATTTTGTACAGTATTTAGTAACATACAAAAGCGGCAATGAAGGTTTCACATGTGGATTTGAAGTTGTATAAGGAATTTCTATTGGGACCGGATCTTGAGCTGGGATTTGCTTCTGTCATGGACTGTTGCTGGCCAATCAAGAGTTTGAGATAAAAGGCCTGGAAGCTAACGTTGATCTGTCTTATTGGCTTATATTTGATGCAGTACTTAAATAAGTCAAACAGAGCTTTATGTCATGGTGAATGTGATGCTATCCAGAGAAACGATCTATCGGTTTGCTTATTTGAGTTGTCGCATTTAGACGATTGAATCAAGGAACGTTATGCTGTAACTTCAAATTTATGCAATGTTACGCTCTTCCTGATATACTTTACTGATCATCTGTAAGAGTTGGATTTCCAACCTATAGATTGAGTTGTATAAATCATGTCTAAACCGAAATATAATATTGATTTATGTAATGAAAATGCCAGGCGGCTTTTATGTTTGCTTTTGCAGTTTCCTAGACATCCGATATATTTTCTATTAGAATATCTTGGCCATTGTTATAGTTGGAGTGTTTGTTGCCTCATATTCTAATGAAGATAGCAGTTACTCGCAATCCTTTTTTCTGCTATGCTCTTATGTTCTTCGTTATTGTATTCACGGGTTATTGTTGGTTTTATTTTTTGTATATGTGGAGTTAGAGGTTTCTTTCCAAACTTGTTAGGACATATGTTTCCAAGGTGCGTTTAAGAATTTCTTCGTTATTTACTCGGTAAAAAATTAAATTTCTGGATTTTCAGAATGAGAGTAATTTCAAGTTTTGTAGTTTCGCATTCAATCTTGTTAGCCTCGACATGGCTTTGGAACGTTCGTTTCTGTAAAACAACTCGGAAGTAAGCGTGTGTTAATTATTGATTCATATATTGGCGGTATATTTAAAGTAACAGCTATTTGCCCCATTTTTCTTCCTTTTTACCACAACTGGAAAGAGTCAATTGGTTGCCCCCTCGCTTCAATAAGAAAAAATTTCACTGAAATTGACTCTTCTCTATCATTATAAGGGTTAACATGCAAGTGATGGAGATCGACTTCGCAAAAGTTTGCACTGCCTTGAGATGAAGCAAAATTAATCCCGAACTTCTTTATATGCTCACTCTTAGTTGATGGATAAATTGTGTTCATAAATTTCATGCATACCTTACAATCCGGAGCTGATGAAAATAACGATTAAGGTATATCTGACAAGTTTGTTACAGGCGTGCAAAAGTCATACATAATAATCACTTTGACATATTATTAGAAGGTATTGGTTGCAATTTTGCAACAGTAGATGGTAGACAACCACATGCCAGGAGAATCATTACAATCGTTTGGAAGGTGAACCAGAACAGGTTTTTTATAAAATTCTGTTACCTTCTTGCTTAGTTACAACAATGAAACAAATAATAAAACAATCGAATGATGCTCGGCATATATTTTACTTTTTTAATATGATTTCTCAGAACTTTGTAATGCTAATACAGACTGTTATAACACTCGCTTAATTACAACACTGAAACAAATAATAAAGCAATCAAATGATGCTTGGCATATATTTAATTATCTAATATGCTTTCTTAAACCTTTCTAATGCTAATACAGACTGTTATTAGCTGTTAGTATCAATATCTTGGTTGTGAATGGAATTAAGAATTCAACAGTACCTATTTTATAAAGGAATACTAAATGCTGTCTACACAAATTAGTACAGTTGATTCCAATGGAAGAACATTTGGGACAAGGAGTCCTTACTTTTTCAATATCTTTGCACAAAACTTTGGAATATTAATATCTACGTGTCAATTTCAATATCCAGGTTGTTACTGAATTCTTAATGAAAAAAATCAGTACAATTGATTGCAATGAAAAGACATGACAAGAGGGAGTGGTGGGTTGGCAAACATAGTTAACATAGATAATTATGTATCTTTATAATTTTATTAACTAATAAAATATTATTTTAAATTCAAAATTTGGAAGAAAATATATAATAGGAGATTATTAAGAATCGCAGTTAATTTTGGAATTTCCTAGCATTTTTTATATTATGTCTTTTGTAAGAATATATATATGATGATGATGATGATGGTTAATGTACCTTGAGACCAAACTTTGGTCTATCGGACCTAAAGAAGAGAATTAATTAGTTTGCTTTAAAGTTATATTTCTATGCTCAAAGAGCTTGGAAAGAAGCGTCTCGAGCTTACTATAATTTTGACAAGCTAAAAGGCTAGAAAAATCGGTATTGCAACAAAAATTATGAAACTTGGATCTAATGTGGGTGTACGCAGGGCGCTCTAAGAGGAAGTGATTTTCATATTCAATGTTCTTACTCTCACAAAGGTGTCAGATCCTTTCTACCCATGGTGTTTTAGGGACTGTCCAACGACCAGTTTCACTATGGAGCTCATGCGAGTTCGTTTTTATCTTAGCTATGTTAATTTTTTTCTTAGTACTGATCAAAACAGAGAGATACTTTTGATCTTCTAGAGTAGGGTTTATGATCTCCTTGTAGTATCTTAATTTTCTTTTAGCCTCGAGATCTTTCTCACACCACAATTTTTCTTTAAACTTAGAAGAAATAATATTTTTAATGTTATTAATATTATGCAAAGCAACATTTTCATCGATCTCCCAGTGATTTAACCAAGACCTGGTATCCTTATACCACCCACGCTTGAGCCTTAAGTGTTTTTGGCTGGAGTTTAAAGCTATCTTAGGGAGTCTATGGTCTCCCGTGTTATTGATTTTGTTCTTGTATAACAAGAGTCTAGTCATAGCTAGGCTCTCGATGGGGGAAATATCCACTTCTATAAGGAGAATAGGATAGGGTGTATTGTTTTTTATTTTGAGGTTATAAATTATAAAACGCTTCTGGATTTGCTCGTTTTTTCTCCAGGATTCTCTAGAGATGCTGCAACCCCAAACCTCACACCCATACAAGATGACAGAAGTGACTAGAGTTTCAAAAAGGAGCTTCTTTTTATCCCACATCATGAGGTTTGCAGCTTTACAGTTATTTTCAAGACCAAAGTAAGCTTTCCACCCTCCGTTAATCCTTTTCTTAATGCTATAGTTCCAGTTGAGCTTGTGATGAATATCAATTCCTAGGTACTTGTAAGAAGACACTTCCTCCAAGTTGCTATTGTCGTACATAAAATTAACGTATGTATCATTCTTGGATTTGATAATCATAACTTTTGTTTTGTCAGTGTTAACAGTCATACCCATGTTAGAGCAGAAATCTTTGAGGAGTTGAAGCTGCTTATCAAGATCAGAAGAACACCTTGCCATAAGGACAATATCGTCAGCATAAAGAAGAAGGATGATGACTATTCCAGCTAAGATCGTACCAGCACAACCTGCTTCTTCTAAACAACCCTTTAACTTATCAATGTAGATGCCAAAAAGGGTAGGGGAGAGGGGGCAACCTTGCTTAACTCCGATATTACACTTAATATCTTTCGACCACCCCTCATTGCTTTTAAACTTGGCAATTACATTCTCGTAGAGCCTTATCGCGGCAGCTCTCAGCTCGAAAGGAACCTTAAGCTCTTCTAACCTATTCCAAAGGTTATTTCTAGGTACCGTATCAAAAGCCTTTCTAAAGTCCACAAAGCAGCAAAAGAGATTGGATTTATCATTGCAGCACTCCTCCATAATGATCCTAAGCGTAATACGGTGGTCCGTTGTTGAGTGATGCCTTCTAAAACCTGCTTGGCCTTTAGCCCGCTTACCTTCACTTTCAAGCCAAATGCTGATTTTCTTTTCCAAAATAATACCATATAACTTGGCTAAGAGGGGGCTTATCATAATAGTTCGATAATTTGAGGGGTCATTTGTATCCCCACTTTTAAAAATAGGGATAATGAGGCTCTGAGTCCAAGGTTTAGGGAACCCTTGCTTGACTGCTTGATTAAAAAGCTTGTGGATGTGAGGGATGAGGATAGGACCTCCAATTTTTAAGATTTCTGCCTGGTAACCTTCAATGTCCTTAGCTTTTCCATTAGCCAGACGCTTAACCCCAAAATCTATGTCTTTTAAAGAGAAAACTTCTTCCATTGTGAGGAGGGTTTCAAAGTGGTCTATGACATTCGGGGAGTCATAAAGCTTTTTAAGATAGGAATTCCAGTCGTGCAGAGAAATTTTATTATTATCTTTAGTTTTTCTAGTTAGAATCTGCCTCCAGAATTTCTTAGGGGCCGTCTTAGAGAGGTGTAAGAGATTGTCTTGCCTTTTGTCAATATACTGCCTTTTGTTCTTTTTAGTAAGGGCTTTGTAATTTTTTATCTTGTTAATTTTAAGAGATTCATCAAGAGCTTCCTTAATCTCTCTCTTCGCATTTTTACAATCAGTATCATACCAAGGGTTGGCTTTTCTATTCCTTTTATTACTCGAAACTTCAATTGAGAACTTGTTAATGGAATAAGAGAGGGTTGTGGTAAAATTATAATATAGGTCTTCAATGTTGTCTGTACTAGATAAAGGAAGCAAATTAATTTTTAACTCATTTATAAAAAGATCTTTTTTATTCCTATCAAAGATCAAGTTCTTTTGGTTATAAGGATTATCCTCTATGGGATCTCTATGGATGACATAGTTGAGAGTTACCATTAAAGGTTTACGATCCGAATCAGGCTCATGGTCGTTTAGAACGTCCAAATTTATTATATCGTTGTATAAAGAAATATCAGAAATAACATAATCTACTATGCTGCTACCAAGCCCATGGATACAGGTCATCTGGCTAGAGCTAGGCCACTTCGTTATACCGTTGCAAATTATGAGATCTTGAGAACTACAGAGCTTGATTAACTCAGACCCAAACAAATTTTCCCCTAAATCTACAGAGCTTCTCTTGTATCTGCTAGCTAAAGTAAGGTCTTCATCTAACCAGAGAGGATTAGGGTTGGAATAATTGCTTAGGAGAATAGCTTGGTTGTTAGAAGTTCTAGCATTAAAATCGCCCATTAAAAGGATATTACCTTCATTCCTAAGTCTAGAAATATCATTCTCTAGTCCATTGTAAGGACAATTTTTATCCAAATTGTTCTTCTTATAGAAGTTAGAGTTAATAGGGGCAAAATAACATATAGCTATGTAGGTTTTTCTATTGTTGATGTCAGTGATTTCTATCCACATATACTGGTTGTGAGGGTCTTTTTTATAAAGCCTAGCATGGGGGGAGATGTTCTTCTTAATGTAACACGCTATACCCCCAATGCCTCTGCGAGAGGATCGCTTGTTCCAGATTGACCAAAGCACAAATCCATCTATGTTAGGGACCCTAGATTTTGCGTGTTCCCAAGTTTCAACAAACAAAATAATATCAACTTCATTAGAGATCCAACTTAGCTTGGGGCCTTTGTTCCATGGAAAGCCCCGACAGTTCCAAGAAAGAATCCGGAGCATGTTGAATTGCTATTTATTACTATCTTTTTGGTTTCTATCTCGAATAACAACTTTCCTATTTCTGATTATTGCCCATTTTCCTTCCTTCCTGGCTTCTTTTACCTTTTGAACCTCCTTTCTTAATTCTGCTTGATCTTCTGGAATGAGATCTTCATTTATGAATATTCCAGTTCCTTTTAGACTTGAGGTTTTACTAAGTATGTTCTGTTTATGGTCAGTAGAGCTTACCTTTACTCGGATTAACCTTCCTTTATTCTCAGTTAATTTCCTCAACCTTGTCGCTTCTATGAGACATGTTGTTTCAATCTGTAATCTATTGTGTAATTCTGTCTGGGCTATGGCTAAAGTATCCTCGTTTTCCTCCTCTTTCAAGCCGAAAATTACAAGGTTCAAGGCCCTTTTGTTACGCTCATGGTCTAGTTCTATCAATTTTTTCATTTCCTCTTTAATGGGTTTGATATCTAATTTATCTGCCACATTTTTTAGGGTGAGGTTGTTATTAACTTTTGCTTCTAGCTCCTTAATCATGTCCTTCATTTTAAGACTTTCTAAAGTATCGACGTCTCCTTGTTGGGATGTTTGGTGGCTCTCGTTTTCTATAGCATGTAATCTAACCTCAAGTGTCTCCATTTTATTCTCCAGTATTGTTATTTTATTTTCTATTTGTTTTTGAATCTTGTTTTCAAGAGATGTAAATTTATTTTCCAGCATGGCTTCTAATTCTGGAGTTTTTAAATAATTAGAATAATTGGTATTTTTTTGTCATTTCTTAACCTTTTAATGATTATTTAAAGTACACGAGTATATTTCTTCATTCTTTTTTTTTTTTTTTTTTCAGTTTTTTTAAGAATTTATTTTATGATATTTATTCTTTAATATTTTTTTTTCATAAGAAAAAACACTATAAACTTGATATTCATCATATAAGAATCAAAGTTTACACATACTTCTTACTAGAAAGTGATAAACAAAAGTTGTTTCATATCCTTACTATTTAAAAAAAAATAATGGACCCACTCAATGCATGTCTAATGTCCTTCGGAACTAAAAATACGAGGAAAAATAAAAAAGCTCCTAGAAGAGAAAATGCATCTTTATAACCGACAGATGCGACTAATGATATCAATGCCCATCCAGAGGATGACGAGAGAACCACTAGAAATGATATCTGGATCCTTTGTCAATCAAATTATTGTCCATAAAATCGTAATAGTAAATCGAGCCATTAATTTCACCCACAACCTTTTTAGAAAGGCTATCAACCAAGTGATTGAATTTCCCATAGTTGTAAGTAAAAGTAAGATCATAAAAAATGTCATTCAATTCTTTGACTTTGTTACACCATTGATCAAATTGAATAACCCTAGTTGCCCAATTTATAATTACACTTAATCACTAGTCACTTGCAATTGCATAATAGTCCTTTGTTTGGCAAACCATAAAAGACCCCACAAGGCAATGAGCTCAGCTTTGGTGTTCAAAAATCTGCCAGTTCCCATCCATAGGTGAATTGAATGATTTCGGTGCATTTGCAAAACCATACTAGATCCACACTAGCCACCATTTTCAGCTCCAAAATATCCAATTGAAATAGTAATTAAAATAAGGTCTAATTTGGATTTTTTCAGGATTATAAGCATAATTCTTTGCATGTTCCAAGTACAAACCAATCGAAGATGCATAGACCATGTGAACTGGAGTTCACTTATCCTAAAATATAAGCTTATTACGAGCTATCCAAGTAAACCAAATAATAAAAAGGGGGATCTCACTGTACTTCATCGATTTATTACACCAATTTGTCAAACGTGATTGAAAGTTTGTTCCTTCCCAAACAATGATAAATTTAATCCTTCTAAAAACTTTAGTCCGCACCTTCTGGAAAAAAGAGCAGTGAAGAAATATATGAGAAACAAGTTCAGATGCTTTTTTAAATAATAGGCTAATGCCAGGTCCAACTTAACCCCTTCAAAGAAGATTGTCTCGTGTTAAATCTTTTTCTTGGAGATTAAGCCAAAGGAGACATTTGAATTTCATCAGAATGCACTATTTCCACAAGTGATTGAACCACCAAGAAGGTTTCTTCACTTCATCATCTTCATAAAAATCCTTATAAGCATAATTAACAATAAGATTGCCATTTGCACCTTTCCAAGCCCAAATAAGAACGTCCTCTCACTTTGATAGTCCAATTCCAGCTTGATTAAGAGATAATACATAGAAGTTCTAGTCAATAGCCATAATACCCGTTATTCCCAAATCTTGAGCCTTGTACCAATACGATTGGGAAAACTATGAAACCACTGAGGATTCCTTGCTTGAGCAAGAAACACAATATTTAGGCTTTGAAAATGAGCTAGCAGAGTATCATAAACATTATAATTACTATCACATCCCACAAATGGATCTATGCCAATAACCATTTGACATCCATCTCCTATATTCCAGGTAACCCATTCACCCACCTTTGGAAAGGATTTAATCAACCCCATCCAAACAATTGAAGCATTTGAAGAATTTTTTGAGAGGCTTCCTAATCCAATCCATAATAGAGATCTTTTTAAAATATTTTTCCTTCAAGCTCCAAAGACCATCTTTGAAAAGACCTCACCACAAACTTTTAAGACTTAAAGCAACGTTAAACCAATCCAGATGTTTAGTCTCCATCCACCCTCTTTCTTAGGATAAGATGATATGCTTTCCCAACCGAACAAATGAAACTTAAAATTTGTAGAATTTCCAGCCCAAAGGAATTGAAGCATTCTCTTTATTTTTTTGATACATTGAATAATAGATCTTGGCAACCCTGAAGAACCTTCCTCCAAGAGATGACCACTTAAATGACCAGTAGGAGATCCTTCTTTCAATTTTTTTAATTAACCAAAACCAATAATATTTTTTATAACAAATTGGTTTAAATAGTACTCGAGGTACTTAAAACATTCATTTATAGGAGCCAACTTAAACGGGAACAACTGACAAATTTGGTTACATATGTTTTGGTCAATAAGATTGTGTAGAAACATAGAGTTTTGCCTACTTACTTCCATACTAGATGCCTTACTGAAGAGATATATACTATCTGAAATTTTTTCCCTTTCAGTTGCATATCCAATCCCAAACAATATAACATCATCTACGAAAAGTAGATGAGTAATAGAAAGACGTGGAGATATTTTTATACCTTTGGTTTTTCCTTTGAACTTCATTTCAAAGATAAGCCTACTCAAACCTTTAATGACCAATAAAAACAAAAGAGGAGAGAGAGGGAAGCCTTGCCTAAGCCCCTTGTTACCTTTGAAGAAAGGAGTTGGAGAGTCGTTGATTAATATGGAAAAATTAATGGAGGAGATGCGCGCCATAATCCAACTCGTTACTTCAACAGGTAGGCCAATATAAAGAAGAACCAGAAGCATAATGGTCCAATCTACCCTATCATAATATTTAATTAAGTCCATTTCCAAGATGAGAGCTGAAGTACCTTTAGATTGGATAGAATAAATGCTTTCTTGTGCCACCCTTATAGCATCCAAGATCTGTCGGTTTGAAAGAAATCCAAACTAATCCTTTGATATACTCTGAGACAGGAAGGGTTTGATTATGTTAGCAATAACTTTCAAGATAACTTTATAAACAAAAAGTTATCTTGTTTATAAACAAAATAACTAACCAAATCCACAGTAAAACAAAAACTAACGACTGATAAAATACTGGAAAATAATTTATGACATAAACCAGAAAAATAAACACTAACAAAATTTTCCCACTTTTTTCACTTGGTTGGTACTAGGCTCGACCATAGAAGCGAGGTTGACTCCAAGTAGTCTACAAAAAAAACCAACCCTAGCGAGGGTTTTGCAATCCAAAATCCCTATGTTCCATGTCCCATCCAAGTTCCCTCAATTCATCTGCCCAAGTGTCCTTTGACTATGGTTCTAGTTGTGTCAAAGCAAAGGACAAAACATTTGATGCTAATTGTGTGCCTGCAATATTGTTTCTTCACATAACTAATTCACACAAGCTTCAACACGAGATCATTAAATGTTTCATTCACTATAATTCCCTCATGGATGCCGATAGTGGATGGAAATACTCTCAGGTGTAGCTTGAATGTAGATACCCATTGCCTCACCTTATCTTAATTTTGTACTACAAAACATTACCTAAATAATGCAAGAGAGTTACAAAAAATATGACCAGATGACAATGGAATTTGGAAAACGTTGGATTCCCACCAAAAAGATGACATTGGAATTTGGAAAACGTTGGATTCCCACCAAAATAAAATTGGAATTTTGGAAGGCGAAATCTCACCAAAATAAAAATGTATCATGAACGTAGAACAAATAATCATTGTCAATGAGCATAGAACTATTAATGCCATATATTTCCCAATTTGATTGTTGATATTTTATTGGTTCAATTTGTCCATAATATTATTTTATATAAGCTCTGATTGGTCATCTAAATAGGCCTTTCACAATTATCAAGTAATATATGCGCTATTTTAAATAGACCTTGATGGCATGAATGTTGCCTTTCCCTTCTAGTTCTTGAAATATGTTTACATTTGTTACCATGTTTTGTGAATGTTCCAATTGTTACAATGTTTTGATTAAACAATATTATGCATACATATGAAATCAACCATTATAAGTTTTGAAAAGTTTCATCCTAAAATGTTGCAAGACTAGTATTTCATAATGTTGTGCATATTTTTAGAAGGTGTCTTCTTTTTTATGGTTCACACAATAGTTCGATGTAGTAAATTTCAAAAGGTTTGCCTTCCTCGGGTAAGTTAATTCACACACTAGTTTGACATACTCCATGTAATTTAATAATGTTTTTTTCAATAATTTCTTATAACATGCATTCTATTAGCAATGCTATCTACACTAGACTCTTTTATTGTCATAAAACCGTTTATGGGGGTCATGAATTTGATAACCAATGCCCCTTAAGATGCCATTTTCACCTTATCATTATATCTATTGAAAAAAATGTCATAGGCAATACGGCGAGGTAGAAACCTGTAGCATTAAAAGAAATTATTGCAATTGGCTAATTGCCAACCAAGTTAAGCTGGATAATACTTTTCGTGAACATGCATGGACTCAAATAGTAGTGGATGCAATAAAATAATGTGGCAATTTGCAATGATGTTAACGGAAACCTTGAGAATATACATAATTGGTGATTTTATTTCTTAAATGTCAGGGTTCAAATCCATTGCCATGTTGATGTTGTAGTGCCCATGCACTCCATGAAGCCACTATTAGAATTATTGTGCCATTAGATCTTCAGGCAACGAGTGCAATAAGATTCTTAATTATTATGCAGTTAAAATGAATGAATAATACACACTCAACAAAACAAATCTCAAAGGAAACATACAATTATTGATCAGATAATTACAATATAAACTTCATTACAGCATCCGGTGTTACAATAGTGTTACATAAGGAAGAATTTGAATCCACCAATTGAATCTAACTATATCTGACTGCATGGCTAACTAAAGATATCTAAATCACCATCGAAGTTCAATTGGCCATCTCCAGATGTCTAATCCAGTCTCTCGATCAGTTACAATCAATCAAACCAGTGTAACTGCAGTGGTAGGTGAGAACTGATGCCTTCCCACATACAGCCATGCAAAATTGGTGCTAATTGAACTGGATGATATCTAACTGAATGTAACTAAAGCATAACTAATCCTAACTAGTTACCAATTGCCAACAACTGAAGGAGGTTGGTGCCGACACTCCCAGCGGTTCCTAAAATGTAGGGATTGGTCTATGAGGCACCTAAACTGATGCATGCAAGTGCAATCAGTCTCAGTTAGCCTCTATTGGTGTTCCCCACACTCTAGTTACTGGTACATGTGGCCCCATTAGGCCAAGTGGACCCAATAATAATTAAATGACTCCTAAGTTAGACAAATATAATCTAATAGAAAGTTTGGAGAAGGGAGGATTATAAATCCCAACAGCCACTACCAACAATAATGCAGAAATGGGATAATTGGCAATATCGTTTTTTCCACATATCTAAACTGAATCTACAATTTAACCTATTTAGTTGTAGATATGATGGATTAAAGTTTAGTCAGATAGAAGAATACTTGGTGTATTGGATATACACTTGCAATGTTGATGGGGGCTAATTCAAAATCTATCCATTCTACTCTTGAGGTTGGTCAAGCTTACTATACTTCAATGCCTCATATTGGAGGTAATCTTCTTTTATCTAAACACTCAAAGCTTGTTAAGCCCTATATATTGTGACATTATGTTTTATTGTAATATTAGTATTATAGGGTGGCTACGATTTTAATTGTAATTATATGGTTGGCTACAATTGTAATTGTACCATTTGACTTATATACCAAGAAGACCTAGTTTTATGCCCATCTCATATTGTCTTGTGCATTTGATACATTGTATAAGGAGGTTTACCCTCGAAGAGGCCTCTTATTCATCTCTTTATTTTGTTCTCAAGGTGTTGGGTTGCTCTTTCTTATTTTTATGTTATTTTGGAAATTTGGTGCATAACCTTTGGTATCAAAGTCATTTTTGCTTTAACTCTTTTTTTAGTAATGTCTCAGACAATGAAATTTTGAGGAGCCTCAAAGGACATAGAGAAGTATCTAATTTAAAATTTTCAATTTCTGGTGCATTATAAGTTTAGAGTTATAGTCTATGGAAATTATGTTTTTTTACTAGTCCGAAACATGTGTTTTGGGTAAAACTATTATATCTAAAGCTTGAAAGATCCAAATTAATTTCCACGCATTGCATTGGAAGAAATAATACCATACTGTTTGTGGTAAAAAATTTAGAACAAAAAAATAAAAATAAGATATGTGTTAGTAAGCACAAGTCCACTCTCTTGAAAGTACAAAAATAACAAGTTTTTAAAAGTTACTATTACACTATCGAAAAATCAAAATTAAGTCAAGCCCGTGGAATTGTAGAGAAGACATCCCAGGATACTATAGGAAACCAAATTAGACTAAAAGGGGTTGAAGTTTCAAAGATAATTCAGGAGCAAGGTTGACTAGCAAGACAACCTACAAACCTTGGATTTTAAAGGTATGTTAATTTGAAATTTGCATTACTTTTGATTTGAATATTTGTTTTTGGTAATTCAAAAGGTGTGGTAAAGAGTAAATAGAGAATAAATCTAGTAAATGTTAGTGGGATCGGATGGCAAGAAGTGGAGTAAAAATTACTACGCCGAATAAACCTCTTGAAGGCTCATCCATGACAAGAGATGAACATGGAAAATACAATTCTAAGAAAGTGGACATCATGCATATGGTAAGTAATGATGAATTCCAAACATTCAAATATGATATCCAAAATAAACCGTGAAAACAAGATGGAAAGTAAATAGGAACTTGAAATTATGAATGAGGTAATTTTGAATGAGATGAGACATTTGTTTCCTCATAACTTAGATCCTCAAGAAGATGATAAAAATAATAAGACCAGGTACTTGTCCTAGTCACAGATCATTCGTCACATCATTGTGGGTTCAACTTAGGACCAAGGAACTATTTCATTCTCAAGATTAATATAAGAAAGTTTGATGGCAATGATCCAACATGGATTTTCTAAATGGCACAATTCTTTAATCTAGACCAAGTGCCAATTTTACAAAATACACTTGTTACATCTTTGTATTTAGAACTTGATCAATTTGTATGGTATCAATGGCTTTGTAACCGTAAAAATGACTATATTGTCTCTTGGTCTATATTTACAAATGAATTGACAACATATTGTCGGGATATTAAGTGCAATGCCTTCTTTATCCAATGAATAAATCTCAGGAAAAAAGGGTCTAGTTACAAAGCACAATAAGTTGTTTCAGAAGTCTTAGAGTGAAAAAAATTTCAGAGGATAATCTATTGTATCTCTTTATGGGGACTTTAAAGGAGAGCATTCAACATGAGGTATGTCCCATTAAACCTAAATCCTTGGAGAATGGTCTTAGTTTGGCATTGAAAGTTGAAAGTAAAAATAAGACTATTTGAAGTGTTGCTACTAACACCTATAGAGGGAAATGTTTCATCCCCCAATCTCACTCATCCTACAAGGTTGACGCCTTAGTAAGTGGAGGAAAGAAGTGAAAAGGATCTATGATCCGAAATGGATCAATATATAATCTGTCACATGCTTGGAGCTTCCAGGGTTGAAAGGCTGGATGAATTGGCTTGTAGGGTCCATTTTATGGGCATTACTCATTTTGAAAAATTGGGGTCTAGAACCTTCCGAGGCTTGTTTGAGCGTCTAAACGACATTTTTTGGGGTTAAAACAACCTATCGCTAGCGCAATGGGCCATGAGGTGATTATGATCCCTTTAAACACGAAATATATTCATTAATTTTGGATTTGTCCCCTTTGTTTTTAGGTTATCATTTCTCCCTTTTTATCCTTTTAATTTTTTCAAGCAACCTCTAATTAAGGTTCCTTATGTGGGATATTTCTTCATTTTCTTCTAAATATTTCTTCTCAAAATATCGATTCTCTTATTCTAAATTATGAATGCACTACTTCATATCCTTTGACTTCTTGATTCATTAGAGGAAATTTGGGGTCTAAAATGGGCCTTATAAGAAAACGTGCCAAAATAAGTTTTTGTGAGTTGGAATTCAAGAACCAATAGAATTTCAATAAAATAAGTCAACCATAATGGTTGAATTGACATATTTGTCATTAAAAAAACTACTTTTTTTGTTCGTATTTTCGACATATCTCATTGTGTTTTTACTCAAATTTCGATCGGGAGAGCTCGTTGGATGCGGAATCAAATTACGCATCCAACAAGCTCTCTCGATCGAAATTTGAGTAAAAACACAGGGAGATATGTCGAAAATACGAACACAAAAAGTAGTTTTTTTCTTTCTTCCTCCAAAATTAATCAATATTATTTTATTATTTTAACTATTATTTTATTATTTTCCTTAGGAGGCCCATTTTAGACCCCAAAATTCCTTTAATGTGTATAAGTTGTTTTTTATTACAATCTTTTAGGCAAGTAAGTTCTTTGTTTTTTCTAATAATTCATCATCAAATAATTGTATCACTGTATATCTCTATAATTGTTTGTTGATGTAATACAAGCTACTAACTTACAAATAATAATAATAATAATAATAATAATAATAAGTTCAATTATTCATAAATACAATATAAATATAAATAATAAAAATACAAATAGGAGCTGAGTTAATTTTATAGTATATGAAATAAAAAAAAACAAACATAAATGAAAGAAATACATAAATATTTAATTTTTATTTTTTAGTTGACTATGGTAAATATCATGGTCAAGTATGTTTACATATGGTTGAGAAAGTTTCGCCACACATAAATGTGGGTTACTATCTTTTGAGTAATGTTCATTTTAGTGACCATGGGTGACTATGGTTGACATTAGTAAAACATGCTTGACTTTGCAAAGAGAAGATTGATAATTGTTGAACAACATCGACCATGGTTAATGAAGGGTTAACCATGCTCGACTTTAGTGAAATTCCGTTGTGCATGGTTGAATTTTGTTAGCTAAGGTTGACTCAGTTTGACCATTATTGACCATGGTTAGTAAGGGGTGATTAAATATGGTTGATTAAGTTGGCAAAAGTAAAGCATGGATGATTATTGTTTGACCATGGTTATGTTTGATAATAATTGACCATGGTTGGTCATGTTATATTTTGTTTCACAATGTTTGAGTATGGTTGAAATTTACTAATAATGGTGGATATAGGTTGATCATGCTTAACTAAGCTTGACTATGGTTGACCATGCTTCACAAGGTTTGACTACATGACTGTGGATGATTGGATTATAGTTAAATATGGCTTACCATAGTTGACTATGGGTTATTTGGATGACCATAGTTAACCATGCTTGATTACGTCGACCATGTTTAAATGTCACTCACCATAGTTGATTATAGTTGCGAGTCGACATACACTATGGTTTTCATAGTTGACTTTAGTTAACCATAGTTGATTATGTTTGACAATGTTTAAATATGGTGACTAACTTTAACCATAGTTAAGGTTGATTATTGTTTGAACATGGTCGAATTTAGTGAACCATGGTTGATTATGGCTGACCTTAGTTTACCATGGTTGACATTGGTTGGTTTTGGTTAGCTAAGGTTGTCTATGTTTGACCAATTCTTAGTATGGTAAGTGGAGGGAATGAAAATAGTGGTTGATTAAGTTTGACCATAGTAACTGTTGTTGACTATTGTTTCGAAATGGTTCATTTTTTATGAATGGTTGAATTAAAAGAATGGTTGACTAAGTTTGACCATAATAAACTATTGTTGACTATTGTTCTTGCATAGTTTAATGTTATGAAACATGGTTGACTTTAGTGCACCCTAGTTTACGTTGGTTAGCCATGGATAAATTTAGTGAAAATTGGTTGTGAATGGTTGACTTTTGTTATATAAGGTCGACATGGTTTAACCATTGTTGACAATGGTAGTGACGAGGTGACAAAATATGTTTGAGTAACTCTTACTACAATTTACCATGGATGATTATTGTTTGACCATGGTTAACTTTTGTTAAATAAGGTTAACTATGTTTGACCATGGTAAGAAATGGGTGACAAAAGATCATTGAATAAGCATTAGAGGAAATTTGAGGTCTTAAATGGGACTTATAAGAAAACGAGCCAGCCATAATATTTCGATGAGTTGGAATTCAAGAACCAATAGAATTTCAATACAATGAGTCAACCATAATGGATGACTTGACATATTTGTCATAAAAAAATATTTTTGTTGTTCGTATTTTCAACATATCTCACTGTGTGTTTACTCAAATTTCGAGCAGGAGCACACATTAGATGCATAATTAAATCTTGCATCCAAAAAGTACCCACATTACATAGTTTTGATGGACCCCACTGCCCCATGCATTCCATGAAGCCATTACCAACAATAATGCAGAAATAGGCTATTTGGTAATATTTTTTTCCACATTTCTAAATTGAATCTGCAATTTAACCTATTTAGTTGTATATATGATGGATTAAAGTTTAATCACATAAAAGAATACTTGGTGTATGGGATGTGACTAGCGATGTTGATGGGGCTAATCCAAAAACTATCCATTCTACTCTTGAGTTGGTCGAGCTTACTATACTTCAATGGCTCATATTGGAGATAATTTTATTTTATCTAAACACTCGAAGCTTTTTAAGCCCTATATATTGTGACGTTACATTTTTATTATTATATTAGTATTATAGAATGGCTGAGAATTTAATTTTAATTGTATCGTTGGCTCTAATTGTAATTCTACCATTTGTCTTATATACCAAGAAGACATAGTTTTATGACCATCTCATATTGTTGTGTACATTTTATACATTGTATAAGGAGGTTTCCCCTTGAAGAGGCTTCTTATTCATCTCTTTATTTTGTTCTCAAGGCACTAGGTTAATCTTTCTTCTTGTTTTTATGTTATTTTGGAAATTTGGTGGATAGCCTTTGGTATGAAAGTCATTTTTGCTATAACTGGTTTTTTAGGAATGTCTCAGAAAATGAATTTTTGAGGTGCCTCAAAGGACATAGAGAAGTAGGCTAACGTAAAAATCTCAATTTCTGGTGCATTATAAGTTTAGAGTTATAGTCTATGGAAATTATGTTTTTTTACTAGTAAAAAAACTAGTCTGAAACATGTGTTTTGGTTAAAACTATTATATATGAATATTGAAAGATCCAAATTGATTTCCACACATTACATCATAAGGAATAATACAGTAGTGTTTGTGGTAAAAATTTCATAAGTAAAAAATAAAAATAAGACGTGTTAGTCAACACAAGTCCACTCTCCTAAAAGGACACAAATAAAAAGTTTTTAAAAAGTTACCATTACAATTTCTCGGAAAATCAAAATTAAGCAATCTTATGGCATTGTAGAGAAGACATCCCAGGATACTATAGGAAAAAATTAGACATTTAGAGTTTGAAGTTTCAAATAATTCAGGAGTAAGGTGGACTAGCAAGAAAACCTACAAACCATGGTTTTTAAAGGTACGTATATTTGAAATTTGCATTACTTTTTATTTAAATATTTGTTTTTGGTGATTCACAAGGTGTGTTAAAGAGTAAATAAAGAAGGAATCTAGTAAATTTTAGTGGGATCAAATGGAAAGAAGTTGAGTAAAAATTACTACAACCAATATACCTCTTGAAGTCTCATCCATGACAAGAGACAAACATGGAAAATACAATGCTAAGAAAGTGGGCATCATGCATACGGTATGTAATGATGAATTCCAAACATTCAAAGAGGATATCCAAAAAAAACTTAAAAACAAGATGGCAAGTAAAGAGAATCTTGGAATTATGAATGGGTAATTTTGAATGAGATAAGACATTTGTTTCCTCATAATTCATATCCTCAAGAAGATGATAAAGAGAATAAGATTAGAGACTTGTCGTAGTTACAGATTGGAAAATTAAAAAATAGTTGGAGAACAAGAGGTTCAAGTCCCCAACATTTGATCATTCATTACATCATCGTGGGTTCAACTTAGGACCAAGGAACTATTTCATTCTCAATATTGATATAAGAAAGTTTGATGGCAATGATCCAACGACATGGATTTTCTAAATAGCACAATTCTTTCATCTACACCAAGTGCCAAATTTAGAAAATATAACTTTTACATCTTTGTATTTAGAACTTGATCAATTTGTATGGTACCAATAGCTTTGTAACCGTAAAAATGACTATATTGTCTCTTGGTCTATATTTACAAATGAATTGATAGCGTATTATTGGGATATTGAGTACAACACCTTCTTTATCCAATGAATAAATCTCAGGAAAAAAAGTCTAGTTACTAAGCATTGTAAGTTGTTCCAGAAGTCTTAGAGTGAAAAAAAATTCAGAGGATATCCTTTTGGATCCCTTTATGGGGATTTTAATGGAGAGCATTCAACATGAGGTGTGTACCATTGAACCTAAATCATTGGAGAATGGTTTTAGTTTGGCAATGATAGTAAAAATGAGACTATTAGAAGGGTTTCTACTAACACCTATAGAAGGAAATGTATCTTCCTCCAATCTCACTCATCCTACAAGGTTTTCACCTTAGCAAGTGGACGAAATAACTGAAAAGGGACTATGATCCAGAATGGATCAATATATAATTTCTCACCTACTTGGAACTTTCTAGGTTGAAAGATTGGATGAATTGGCTTGGAGGGCTCATTTTATGGGCATGCCTCATTTTATAGATTTGGGGCTAGAACCTTCTAAGGCCCGTTTGAGGGTCTAAATGACATTTTCTAGGGTAAACAACATATCACTAGCTCAATGGGCCATGAGGTGATTATGTTCCCTTTAAAAGAGAAAGATCTTGATTATTTTTTGACTTGTCACCTTTATTTTAGGTTATCATTTCTCCTTTGTTATCCTTTTGATTTGTTCAAGCAACCTCTAATTAAGGTTCCTTATGTGGGATCTTTCTTCATTTTCTTCTAATTATTTATTCTCAAAATATTGATTCTCATATTTAATTTATGAATGAACTACTTCATATCCTTTGACTTCTGATTTGCATAAGTAGTTTTTTATTACAATATTTTAAGCAAGTAATTTCTTCGTTTTTTCTATTAATTTATCAACAAATATATTATCAAGATGTGTATATATGTGTTGTTGTTTTACTAGATCATCCTCTAACACTTTTTTTTAATGTTTTGCTAATTCAACTTTTTATTTTTTATTTGCATTTGTGTATTACTTTGTTTCTTTCATAATAAATGATATCCCACACATTGGAGAAAAGTGATCATAATGTTTAAAAACTTCATATACTCAAACGTTAGTTCCCAATAATGACATTTAGTCCAAAATTTTGACTTATATATAGATTCATACTCTATTACTCACTTCTTCAATTATTAGTGGATACAAAAATAGACAAATGATGCATTTCAAAGTATATTTCCCATTGATACATGACTAGCACAACCACATTTTCAAATGTGGTTGATATATGTCGATCGAATTTTTAAAATCTAATGGCATCTATCAACATATATTAACCACTTTTAAAAATGTGGTTATGCTAGTTGACATGTGGGGAAGAAATGGTGAAGTATTATTATTATTATTAAAAATAAAAACTAATTAATAATAATAACCCTAAATGGGGTGATAGCTAAGGGAATGCGAGTAATTAATGGCAATAGGACGGGTGGCAGTTTGACGATGACGATTAAGAATTTGGTGCATTTAAACCTGGTATCTCCAACATGCCATGAAGTATTGCACAACCCTCGTCCTTAATGCGAGCTTCACAAGGCACCTATTCCCAATGGTTGACACTTTTCTTGAAAATTAAAACGTTGTTCGTATTATAGGTTAGGACACGTAAGCTACAGTCCAAGACATGCCTTATAGAGTGCAAGTGTTAGGGAAATGGTGTGTCGACGTTGTGGCCATGCTCAATCTCCCGGTCCCCATGCATTTTTTTCTCGCTGCAACGAAGCTAGAATCAGAAGGCCCAACTCAATAGAATATTCTCCCTAGTGTTGCGATAGACGACGACTCTCATAATCATGGTGTGCAACAAGAGAACCAAAAAACTCAATGCAACCAGAGAGCCCAAAAACTCGAATTTGATCAAATATGTTTTTATAAATATATATTCAATGGTAAATTACAAGGTAAATTCTCGAATATATATTCTTTATCGTGTTTGTAAAGCGACTTTATGAAAAATCAGAACTCTTAATTTAATTAAGTTTAGTATATAATTTCTTATCTTTCTTTTATTTTTTATTTTTATATAATTATTTTATGTATAACATTGCTCTTTTCTTTTAAGATGCTTTGTCCTCAAAGCAGGGCAGCGGTGGATATTGTTGAATGAACTTCTCGGTCTCCCATTAAGCATCTTCTTTTGGACAATTCTTCCACTGAATAACTTATTCTTTGATGATGTGGGAACACAGTCTTCTTTCTCTGATGTTGAAGATGGATTTTGGTTCTAATACAAGTTCCCCTTCTTCATCCAAGTTAGGAAGTGTCATATGGGAAGGTTGTTTTTGACCCAACTGTTTTTTGAGACTCAAAACATGAAAAACATTGTGAATTCGACTCTTGTTTGGAAACTTCAATTCATATGTTACTGGGCTAATATTTTGGATAATTTGGTATGGTCCATAAAACTTGGGAGCTAATTTATTTTTTCCTTGTTTCTCAAGTGACAATTGCTTGTATGGTTGAAGGATTACAAATACCCAATCTATTACTTCAAACTCTCTTTATGTTCTATGTTGATCTGCGTGTTGTTTCATACGATTTTGTGCCATAGTTAAATTATCCTTGAGTACTTGCATTACTCTCTGATTTCTTCAAGTTGACATTTTACCGTAGGTACTTTTGCATCCCCCTGGACAAATTCCTTCCATATGGGAGGCTCATAACCATATACTGCTTGAAAAGGTGTCATTTTGGTTGACGTATAGTAGGTGGAGTTATACCACCATTCTACAATATGTAGCCACTGTAACCATATGTTCTGCTTGTTTGTGACAAAACTATGAAGATAGGATTCTATACATTTGTTAACAACTTACGTTTGTTTGTTTGTTTGAGGATGGTAGGATGAGCTCATGTTAAGAGTGATCCCAATTTGTTTGCATACTTCTTCCCAAAAATTGCTTGTGAATTTGGCATCTTGGTCACTAACGATGATTTTTGGAAATCCATGTAATTTGTAAATATTTTTACAAAATACTTCAGGAACTTGTTTAGCGCAGTCAGTTTTATTAATATATACCCATAAAATGTGCATATTTCGTTAATCGGTCCACTGCTACGAATATTTTTTCCTTGCCTTGAGACAAGGGAAACCCTTCGATTACATACATGGAGATTTCCTCCCACTTCTGGGTTGGAATGTGAAGCAGGCGGAGTAACCCTGGAGTCATGACATTTTTTCTTTTGTTTCTTTTACATGTGTCACACTCGGCTACATACTTTTCAATGTCTTTATACATCCCCTTCCAGTAGAGAGATTGCATGGAATTGCGGTAAGTTTTGAAAAAACCTACATGGACTGTGGCTGGGGAATCATGAGATTCTATCAAAACCTTGGTTTTAAATCGAGATGTAGGGATTAAGTAGATCATTTCTTTATACCAAAGGATGCCATTCCTCCATTCAAATCTCAAACTTTGATTAGGATCATTGATTAAGGGACATGTTTTTGGGTCCTTGGCATATTCTCCTCAGATTTCGTCCAACAAATATGGAACTGTAACTAAGATTGCGTAAGCCTTGAATTCTTCATCTTTTCAGGAAAGGGCATCAAAAACTACATTATCCACTTATGTAGTATCTCCATGTCAAATGTAGCAATTTTTTCTATCCATTTTTGTTGTTCAGTTGACAATGTTTGTTGTTGTAGGAGATATTGAAGACAATTGTGGTATGTTCTTATCAAGATTTTGGTCCCTAGGAGGTATTGTCACTATTTCGTTAGAGCGTGTATAATGGAAAGAATTTCCTTATCATACGTGTATTTCAAACTCTCTTTCTTATTGATATTCCTACTTTCAAAAGCTATCAGATGACCTTGCATCAAGACTGCTCCTATCCAGAATCCTAAAGCATCACACTCAACTACAAAGGGTTTTGTGAAATCTGGGGTTGTTAATACTGGTGTTGATGACATAATGTTTTTTAATGCTTCAAAACATTTTTCTGCCTCATCATTCCATCAAAATTATTTTTTCTTCAATAAGTTTGTTAGGGGGGTCGTCTTATGGGCGTAATTTCTCACATATCTTTGATAATACCCAGTTAAGCCTAGAAACCCTTGTAATTTCAAGATTTTATTTGGTTGGGGCCACTCAATGATTGCCTTGATATTACTAAGATCGACTTTAACTCCTTCTTTTGATATTATATGACCAAGATCGCCCACTTCTTCATTTCCAAAAGTTCATTTTGACATTTTTCCAAAAAATCGATGTTGTTCCAAGATGGTTAGTAATTGATCTAAGTTTCGAACATGCTCTCTCCATGTTTTTCTATATATGAGAATATCATAAAAAAATACTAATATGAAATTTCATAAATATAGCTGGAACAATTCGTTCATTGTGGCTTGGAAGGTGGTTGGAGCATTAGTTAGCCCAAAGGGAATTACTTTGAAATCATAATGGCCTTCATGGGTACGAAAAGCAATTTTGGCTATGTCTTCTAATATAACCCTGATTTGGTAATATCTTGATCTCAAGTTTAATTTCAAGAAGTACTTAGATCCATGAAGTTTATCCATCATCTCATTGATGAATGGAATATGGAAGTTTATTCTTAATTTTTACCTTGTTGAGTCCTCTGTAATCTATGCACAACCTGACAGACCCATCCTTCTTTCGAACTAGCACTATTAGAGCGGCATAAGGACTTCTGCTCTTTGAAATGGCTATCCTTTTGATTTGTTCAAGCAACCTCTAATTAAGGTTCCTTATGTGGGATCTTTCTTCATTTTCTTCTAATTATTTATTCTCAAAATCTTGATTCTCATATTTAATTTATGAATGAACTACTTCATATCCTTTGACTTCTGATTTGCATAAGTAGTTTTTTATTACAATATTTTAAGTAAGTAATTTCTTCGTTTTTTCTAATAATTAATCAACAAATATATTATCAAGATGTGTATATATGTGTTGTTGTTTTACTAGATCATCCTCTAACACTTTTTTTTTTTATGTTTTGCTAATTCATCCTTTTATTTTTTATTTGCATTTGTGTATTACTTTGTTTCTTTCATAATAAATGATATCCCACACATTGGAGAAAAGTGATCATAATTTTTAAAAACTTTATATACTCAAACGTTAGTTCCCAATAATGACATTTAGTCCAAAATTTTGACTTATATATAGATTCATACTCTATTACTCACTTCTTCAATTATTAGTGGATACAAAAATACAAAAATGATGCATTTCAAAGTATATTTCCCATTGATACATGACTAGCACAACCACATTTTCAAATGTGGTTGATATATGTCAATCGACTTTTTAAAATCTAATAGCATCTATCAACATATATCAACCACTTTTAAAAATGTGGTTATGCTAGTTGACATGTGGGGAAGAAATGGTGAAGTATTATTATTATTATTATTAAAAATAAAAACTAATTAATAATAATAACCCTAAATGGGGTGATAGCTAAGGGAATGCGAGTAATTAATGGCGATAGGACGGGTGGCAGTTTGACGATGACGATTAAGAAGTTGGTGCATTTAAACCTGGTATCTCCAACATGCCATGAAGTATTGCACAACCCTCATCCTTAATGTGAGCTTCACAAGGCACCTATTCCCAATGGTTGACACTTTTCTTGAAAATTAAAACGTTGTTTGTATTCTAGGTTAGGACACACAAGCTACGGTCCAAGACATGCCTTATAGAGTGCAAGTGTTAGGGAAATGGTGTGCCAACGTTGTGGCCATGCTCAATCTCCCGGTCCCTGTGCATTTTTTTCTCACTGCAACGAAGCTAGAATCAAAAGACCCAACTCAATAGAATATTCTCCCTAGTGTTGCGACAGACGATGACTCTCATAATCATGGTGTGCAACAAGAGAACCAAAAAACTCAATGCAACCAGAGAGCCCAAAAACTTGAATTTGATCAAATATGTTTTTTATATAAATATTCAATGGTAAATTATATAAATATTCAATGGTAAATTACAAGGTAAATTATCGAATATATATTCTTTATCATGTTTGTAAATCGACTTTATGAAAAATCAAAACTCTTAATTTAATTACGTTTAGTATATAATTTCTTATCTTTCTTTTATTTTTTATTTTTATATAATTATTTTATGTATACCATTGCTCTTTTCTTTTAAGATGCTTTGTCCTCAAAGCAGGGCAGTGGTGGATATTGTTGAATGAACTTGTCGGTCTCCCATTAAGCATATTCTTTTGGACAATTCTTCCACTGAATAACTTATTCTTTGATGATGTGGGAACAAAGTCTTCTTTCTCTGATGTCGAAGATGGCTTTTGGTTCTAATACAAGTTCCCCTTCTTCATCCAAGGTAGGAAGTGTCATATGGGAAGGTTGTTTTTGACCCAACTGTTTTTTGAGACTCAAAACATGAAAAACATTGTGAATTCGACTCTTGTTTGGAAACTTCAATTCATATGTTACTGGGCTAATATTTCGGATAATTTGGTATGGTCCATAAAACTTGGGAGCTAATTTATTTTTTCCTTGTTTCTTAAGTGACAATTGCTTGTATGGTTGAAGGATTACAAATACCCAATCTATTAATTCAAACTCTCTTTATGTTCTATGTTGATCTGCTTGTTGTTTCATACGATTTTGTGCCATAGTTAAATTATCCTTGAGTACTTGCATTACTCTCTGATTTTCTTCAAGTTGACATTTTACCGTAGGTACTTTTGCATCCCCCAAGACGAATTCCTCCATATGGGAGGCTCATAACCATATATTGCTTGAAAAGGTGTCATTTTGGTTGATGTATGGTAGGTGGAGTTATACCACCATTCTACAATATGTAACCACTGTAACCATATGTTTTGCTTGTTTGTGACAAAACTATGAAGATAGGATTCTATACATTTGTTAACAACTTCCGTTTGTCTGTTTGTTTGAGGATGGTAGGATGAGCTCATGTTAAGAGTGATCCCAATTTGTTTGCATACTTCTTCCCAAAAATTGCTTGTGAATTTGGCATCTCGGTCACTAACGATGATTTTTGGAAATCCATGTAATTTGTAAATATTTTTACAAAATACTTCAGGAATTTGTTTAGCGCAGTCAGTTTTATTAATACCCATAAAATGTGCATATTTTGTTAATCGGTCCACTGCTACGAATATTTTGTCCTTGCCTTGAGACAAGGGAAACCCTTCGATTACATACATGGAGATTTCCTCCCACTTCTGGGTTGGAATGTGAAGCAGGCGGAGTAACCCTGGAGTCATGACATTTTTTCTTTTGTTTCTTTTACATGTGTCACACTCGGCTACATACTTTTGCATGTCTTTATACATCCCCTTCCAGTATAAGGATTGCATGGAATTGCGGTAAGTTTTGAAAAAACCTACATGGATTGTGGCTGGGGAATCATGAGATTCTATCAAATCCTTGGTTTTAAACTGAGATGTAGGGATTAAGTAGATCCTTTCTTTATACCAAAGGATGCCATTCCTCCATTCAAATCTCGAACCTTGATTATGATCATTGATTAAGGGACATGTTTTTGGGTCCTTGGCATATTCTCCTCGGATTTCGTCCAACAAATATGGAACTACAACTAAGATTGCGTAAGCCTTGACTTCTTCATCTTTTCGGGAAAGGGCATCAAAAACTACATTGTCCACTTATGTAGTATCTCCATGTCAAATGTAGCAATTTGTTCGATCCATTTTTGTTGTTCAGTTGACAATGTTTGTTGTTGTAGGAGATATTGAAGACAATTGTGGTATGTTCTTATCAAGATTTTGCTCCCTAGGAGGTATTGTCCCTATTTCGTTAGAGCGTGTATAATGGAAAGCATTTCCTTATCATACTTGTATTTGAAACTCTCTTTCTTATAGATATTCCTACTTTCAAAAGTTATCAGATGACCTTCTTGCATCAAGATTGCTCCTATCCAGAATCCTAAAGTATCACACTCAACTGCAAAGGGTTTTGTGAAATCTGGGGTTGTTAATACTGGTGTTGATGACATAATGTTTTTTAATGCTTCAAAACATTTTTCTTCCTCATCATTCCATCAAAATGATTTTTTCTTCAGTAAGTTTGTTAGGGGGTTCGTCTTATGGGCGTAATTTCTCACATATCTTTGATAATACCTAGTTAAGCCTAGAAACCCTTGTAATTTCAAGATTTTATTTGGTTGGAGCCACTCAATGATTGCCATGATATTACTAAGATCGACTTTAACTCGTTTTGACATTATATGGCCAAGATAGTCCACTTCTTCATTTCCAAAAGTTCGTTGACATTTTTCCAAAAAATTGATGTTCTTCCAAGATGGTTAGTAATTGATCTAAGTTTCGAACATTCTCTCTCCATGTTTTTCTATATATGAGAATATCATAAAAAAATACTAATATGAAATTTCATAAATATAGCTGGAACAATTCGTTCATTGCAGCTTGGAAGGTGGTTGGAGCATTAGTTAGCCCAAAGGGAATTACTTTGAAATCATAATGGCCTTCATGGGTACGAAAAGCAGTTTTGGCTACGTATTCTAATATAACCCTGATTTGGTAATATCTTGATCTCAAGTTTAATTTCAAGAAGTACTTAGATCCATGAAGTTTATCCATCATCTCATCGATGAATGGAATAGGGAAGTTTATTCTTGATTTTTACCTTGTTGAATCCTCTGTAATCTATGCACAACCTGACAGACCCATCCTTCTTTCGAACTAGCACTATTGGAGCGGCATAAGGGCTTCTACTCTTTGAAATGACTCCACATTTTAACAAATTTTGGGTCAACCTTTCAATCTTTGTTTTATGATGATGGGGATATTTGTATGGTCTGATATTTACAGGATTTTCCCCTGGTTCTAGCTCAATTAAGTGCCCAGTCTTCTTGTTTGGTGGGAGATCCATCGGAAGCTCTTGGAACACCATGTGGTGCTTTTGGATTAGCTTGTGTATCTCTGGTGGTTCGCAGTCATCTCCTTCACATGTTAGCAACTCCATCTCTTCACATTGAATTATGTAAGCAGGTGCTCCTTTTCGAGTTAGACTTTCCATCTGATGTTATGTAAACAATTGAGTTTGGGGTGGTTGGAAACCGTACAACTTGTACTCTTTCCCTATCCAATTGAACTTGATGAAGTTCTATTGATGGTTAGCGGAGTAAGTACCCAATGTTTGCAACCATTGGATTCCCAACACAATGTCCACTCCTCCCAAAGGTACTGCAATGAAGTCGGATTCTAGGTTATACTCTTGCATTTGTAATTTAACCTTGTGACATTTTCCCATATTTTCAATCTTCTTGACATCTGCTACCATTACCTTCATGTTCGACAATGGAAAACAAATAAGTTGAATATCTTAGCAATATTAACATTAATAAAGTTATGTGTACTACTGCTATCTATGAGAATCAAAACATTGTTGTTTTTTATATGTCCTTTTAGCTTGAGTGTTTGTGGTTGGGATATCCTTGTAATGGCGGCTAATGAGATCTTTGGTGTATCATATTTTAGTTATGAGTGGAAATCATGTTGGGTTCTTGTATCTTCCTCACTTGACTATTCACATTTTGATATTTTTTCTTCTTCTTCGGTTTCACAAGCATACAGTTTTTGGGGGTTGCTCCTTTGCAAACATATATGCTTAGGATCCCATTTTTCTCCACAATATTTGCACTTTTCTTTCCTCATCCTATGGAATTCTAAACTGGGTTTTGGCCCTCCCCTTAGATGTGGTAGAGTATACCTTGAAGTTCCTGTATTTGCTGATTGGGGTGGATTCCTCTTGGAGTAGTTTTTTTCGAAGCTACTTTGAGTGGATCGTTTAAACTTGTTCTCAATGATCTTGGCCTTAAGTCTTGCCTTCTCCATAGTAGAAGTGTTATGTAATTCTAACTCTTCTTGAATGTGCAGTTTTAGTCCATGTATGTATGTTTGTAGACGATGGTTATCAGTTAGTTCTGGAACTCGAGTTTCCAAAGCTTCCCATTCACATGTGTACTCATCTACATTGCTTTTCTACTGCAACCCGATGATCTTACAAAAGAATTCTTTCTCAGCTACATCTTGAAACCTTTTAAGAAGATCATTTTTAAAGTTATTCTAGTTAAAAGAACAGACTCGGTTCGTCATCTTCCACCACATGTACCAATTGTAGGCATTTCCCTCCAATTGCATGACAACGTACTTAATCTTCTCGTTATCATAAGTTATGTTATGGATGTCAAAGTATTCTTCTTCTTTATCGATCCATGCGATGCATTGTCTTTTGTCGCCATCAAATTTGGGTAACTCTACCTATACCCTTATCTGATATTCGTGTGCTTGGGGGATTGATATCGATGGAGTGTTAAAGAAGGGAACTTCATGGGGTGGCATCATGTTGTGTTGGCCTGGAGATTTAGGCGTATTTGGAGGTGTATTTAAAGGGTCTAGGTGTGGGTTATGGCTAGGTGGTGGAAATGAAGTGTGCGAAGATAGTTTGACCAAGATAGTGTGAGAGAGTCTTGCGTCTTCTTTTGCTCTTCCTTCAATGCACTGATTCCTTGCTCTATTCCTGCCTTGAGTCATGTTAGTTCATTATTGTTTTTGTCGATATCCGCCTTGAGTTCTGCATATCTCTTGTTTTAGGATTTTTTTGAAGACATGCCTAGATTTCTTCTTCAAGAACGATAAGAATTGTATCATTGTGTATCATTGTGTAATTTTTTTCAGATGTATTAATAATAATAAGAATAAGATACTAACTTACAAAAATATTAAAAAATAATAATAATAAAATGTTCACTTATTCCTAAATACAATACTAATATGAATAGTAAAAATACAAATAAGAGTTGGGTTAATTTTATTTATTTGAAATAAAAAAACATAAATAAATGAAATAAATATATAAATATTCATTTTTCATTTTGTAATTGACTATGGTAATTATGGTTGAGTACGTTTAAAAATGGTTGATAGAGTTTGACCATACATAAAAGTGGGTTATAGTATCTTTTGATGACCATGGGTGATTATGGTTGACTTTAGTTAACCATGGTTGACATTAGTAAAGTGTGGTTGACTTTGCAAAGAGAAAGTTGACAATTGTTGAAGAAGATCGACCATAGTTAATGAAGGGCTAACCATGCTTGACTTTAGTGATATTTCGTTTTGACAATGACATTGCAGATGTTTTCTTTAACCCCATTTTGATGATACTAATTCTATACTGCAATTTCATTTCAGTATTACCTGATGCAATTTTGCCGATGCTTTTGAGCTGAGAATGTAGTACATAATCCATAGCATAGCTGGAATTGGAGGTGAATTTGAAGAAAATGGTAGAAAACTGGACAAACTCTGCAAGAACACCAATGCTACAGATATAGGGAAAATGGGAGACCAGGAGGAAGAGCGAGAATTAAGGATCCATTTCCAATTGGCAGAGAAAAAAATGGTGAATTTATTAGCGGACTACGTTCTAAGGCATTCAGATATTACTCTTCAAATTCTAGGTGGGGCTATTAAATTCGATCTTGAAAACAATTTAGATCAAGCACGGAGTAAATGAAAACGAACCTTCCAGAAGCAAGCCAAGGCCCTAGGAAAAGGAAACTTCAGGATATGCAGAGTAACAAAAAAGCATAGGCAAGGGCAGATGGCAAGCCTTTGCATTATTTTTATGTTTCTGTAAACATAATAGCACCTATAATATTCTGAACATGTATAGTTTTAAATTTTTTCTATTTAGTATTGAGTCTGTGTGTGGTCCATTAGAGGATTTGGTATCACAGGGGCCTCTTAATCCCACATGTATTTCCTTGAGAGTCTAGTCTAACGAAGAGATAAATAAGGATGCCTTTATATGTCTAAAAGCATGATTTATTATATAAGGTTTTTCACCTGTGGAAAAAATTCATCATTCTATCAAAGATGATTCAATCCAGTAATACTATACATGGATAATTACAACTTATTTAGGAGGCAATCGTTCATTTTTTTTCAAAAACGGTCTTTTGGGTCAACCAGTTTCAAAATATATCAGAAGCGTACATGATATCTGAAAGAAAAAAAAAAGGTCTTTCAAATCACACCAATTATAAATATCATCTAGGTTTAATCACTAAAAGCTTGAAATCACGTTTTTTGAGAAATCTCAGAAGTGGAAGAAAGTGAAAGCAATTAAAATTTTATAAGTATAAAAAACAGTGAAATATCCTTCACTATTCACATATCTAGAAAATGATAAATAATGGAATAATAATTTAATCAAGAAATTTTTATTTTGATATCCCACATACTCTCGATTGAGACCAACTACCTATGGTGGTTTTGACTGGATAAATGTATCACTTACAAATTTTTATTTTGATATCCCACATACTTTGGATTGAGACCAACCACCTGTGGTAGTTTTGTCTCGATAAATGTATCACTTACAAGAGAAAGAGCTAAAGATGCATCACATTTTCAGGTTCCCTTTTACTATGTAACTATTTGACTAGAGGATGTTATTATTATGTATTTAGGGATTTGTGGACCTCCCTATCCATATCTTTCTAGTATCATGACTAGACTGACATTTTTTTAGGCTTGTGTAGAGTTGCAACACTAAGCCATAGACCACACATAATCAGATTGATAGTGGGACCAATGCTAGATGGGTCTAGAGTAGGGTGCCTGCCAGAGTGCCGGCCACCCATTGGATACCCTTCAGATTCAATCGAGCAATTATGTCTAAAGTTTATTTTTTTTCAACCTTACATGGAAACAGAGCTGAGCTTCCTCATTCCGATGCCCTATAAAACCATAATTTCTGAATCCCCATAGACCAAATCACATCTCAGAAAACATTATTTGTCATTTCAATAGCTCAAAATAATGAGCTAATACCTTAGCATCTGCCCCACCCCCACACACCACGCCCTTGGTCATCATGACCAATGAACTTTGACATCATCTTAATCTCTCTCGTTGACCATTAAGATATCTAGTCTTATGCCTTATATTGTATCAAGGCACTTGTACCATTATTGTATCTATTGTATCTTTTTGTTAGACTTGACAATTTTTATTGTATCGTTCGGTTAGACTTACAATTTGCTTAACTAGACACTCAGTTATGTTGCATTCTTTTAAATATATTTTGCTTTTAGTATCATATTGATATTAATACATAGTATCCTATTGATATTAATACAAGATTTGTGTTTTCACTTCTTGATTTCATTCACATTTGATATAACTTTTAGTCTCGTTAACTTATCTTATCTTATTTATCTTTTTTTTAAGTGAATACAATGGTAAGTAAACCGAAATTTTTACTTAAAATATACGAAAGATTTATATTGTTATAAAAGAATAAACTCTCACTAGCTTCATGGAAAAAGGATTTGGACAAATAGTAAATGGCCATGGGATTAAAAAATGGAGTCCAAATATTATAAGTTTTCAAGCTTATGTGTTGAATCTATTTATGGATTCAAAAAACACAATTTAAACACTTATAAATTTGTATTTTACCAAAAAACATTTACTGGATTCTTCCCAAAACCCGCCGTAAAGTCCAAAACATAGAATAAACAGACTAGTCCAAAACATAGAATAAATAAACTACCCCTAAAAAAAATTATCATAATAAGTTGGTGAAAAATGAAACACCCTTTCTCTTACAATGTCCATATACCTAAATTAAATCTCAATACTACCAATATTTATAACATGTTAACTTATTAAAACCAAAGATATTTAGAAAAACTTCTCTCTATTCTTTTCAAAACAAAATGTTGAAACAAATCAATTAATTATTTATCATCATCATCAATATGTTATTTTTAAGTAAATTTAATAAAATTTTATTATCATAATTAAAAAAATTTGTATATGTTATCACGAATCTTGTAGTTGCCCCGTGAGGTGATCCTATTCAAGATGGCAGAGGAAATACAACTAAAGTCATGACCTACGATATCCAAGACCTCTGAAAGAACTTAGATGTCACACCAGTCAAGGATGTCGACACTTTAGACCTAGTGAAAACACCGAGCCCAGGGGGCGTCCCTATGACCAAGAAACCCTAAAAACAAGGAAACTGAACTGATGACCGAGGGAAACTTGCTAGGATCTCTTAGTATAATGGTTAATTAAAGTTTAGTTTGATTACTAAGAGATTTCGAGTATCCAGGTGAAAAGCCCCAATTTTACCCTAGGGTTTTATGTAGAAAATTAGGATCTAGGCAAAATAGTGAAAATTTATGCAATTGGACACTCAAAATAATTGTTGGATGTAGGATTAGGCAAATGAAAGAAAAATCAACAATACCCAATTTACAATTTTGGAGATACCCACTTCTCCCAAGGAGGGGCGTTTTCCCTATGTAGCAGGCCAATGCTTTGGATGGGAAAATGGAGTTCGATTGTGATGAAAATTTAAACTTAGGGGTTTTATATTTATTCCAAAGTGGGTTTTAAGTTTTATATCTCGACGCAAACCAGAACTTGCAGATCTAAGAAACAAGGGTTTCATAATTATGAAAGTGATGGGAAATGCATGCTAAAAATAAAAGAAGAAGAAATTACCTGCGAGACGTACCTAGATCTTGTAGATGACTTAAAAAATGATAAAGAATTCCACTTTCCCATTCAAATGATCCTTTTCAGAGAATATATTGATGTAGTTGAGCCACAACTGGTCACCCTAGCGCCTCCTTCAACTTGTGAGATCAGTGAGAATAAAATGCTAAGGAAAACGAATGAGATCTGCTGAATAAAGAAAACATATGAAGTAATAAATCATCAAGATAGAAATACTCCCTGATCTGGAGACCCTGGAGCCGGGACGATGGTGAGTTTCTCCACAAAATGCCCTCTCTCTCTCTCTAGCGCACCTCCTTCAACCTGCTGATGAAATGGGAAAAGGAAAATACGCAAGATGGATCCCGAACAAAACTCAATGTAGAAAAGTGGTAGTGCCAGTCATCAAATCATCAAATCATTTACAAGATACACAGAAGAGTAATCCCAAACAAAAATCTCTTTATTCAAATTTCGGTGCCAAAGCTCATGAATTACAATGGGGGGTACCTCTCTTAAATAGTTTGAGAGAGACATAAACCCTAACTTTCCTTTTCATCTAACGATTGAGATTATAACATCATCAACGGTGGAGATAAAAAATACATATATCATAACATGGATCAAGTGACTAAGTAAAAGAGGGGGCACACTTTACTCAAGGACGCCCATCCTAGGTGAAAGTCACAACATAACATAAGATATGATATGATACAATATAGGAGGGGGTCACTAGGGGATTAATTCACCCTAGTCCCCTTTACAACTTCATAATACAAGATATAACAATGAAATACTTCAATGGCCAAGTAGAGGGGGCATCCTTGGGGGGCTTTCCTCACTAGTTGAGGCAATATAAAATAATCAGGACATCTGCTAACTGAAAACTGCCAAAGGACTATCCGGGGTGCTGAAACACATCATCTGTGAAAATTCCAAGACATTCCCTTGACTCAGGAATCCAAATCAATTTTTTTCAGTGATTTCTCTAGTTCACTTTTGCTGATACAATCTCTGGAAAATGATAAATCCACCATAACTTTGTCCAGGGTGTAAACTAGGGAAAACTGACTGCTCTGGATGACCTGAATACATTGAAGAATGGTATAAGTAACTACTCATACCCCTTGGAACACTACTATGCTCTAGGAGAACCAATCATACTGTGAGCTGGAATAAAATTTGATCATTTGGCCAATAACTAAGTGATAATAATCACTCTTCTGGAGAACCAGGGACAAACTCTCAAAACAGAAACCGTAGTGTTGGTCTTGAGCATGTATGGAAAAAATATAGATCATGTTACATTTTGAGTCATTGCATCAGGAACCATTTTTGACTTGGTCAAACTTAGTTGACTAGGTCAAAGTACCCAAACTGAAGGTGAGAAACTATATCAATATGATCCTGTAAACATCCAAGGTAAGAAATGCTCCAATAATGTATATCAAAATCAAGCTTGAATAAGTTATTCATAATCGTGGTGACAAATAGTAATAATAATAGTAAGATATACCTATTCTTCTGAACAATCTTGGAACCTTCTGGAAGTCTGCTTGTTCATGCCATACTAACAAAGGGTAAACAATGTGCTACAGATGGGTGAGGATGGAAGAACAAGGTTTAGGAAAAGGGAAATGACTTTTAACTTACTTTGACTCAATGATGTATCTGAATGATGAATAATACACTCTACCAAGGTGACATATGTATGACAGATAACAATAGGGGATGGAGGTGTCTCACAGATGGATAAAGTACTTGGATATGCTTCCCTTAGACTCCAACTCGTTTTCCTTTGCACTTTATTTGCAATGTGGGTCAACCTTAAAAGGTAGGTTTCCTGGAAGCCTTCTTGGCTCCAATACTGACAAAGACCCAACCTTTGCAAGCTAGTCTCACCCTGTTTCCCTATGGGGGCCAATGAACTGAACATTGCCCAAATCCTTTTCAATACACTTTACATTTCACAAGATAGTAGCTAGCCTACAAGAGCAGGTGTCTTGGAAAGCCTTCCGGGATCTAGTAATTGACTATGGCCTAGACCTGCTGCCAGTGAGAAGTCCATAGCCTCGACGAGTTTTCCTCTCCTTGTCGCCCTTGTGGAGAGAATATTGAGACTTACATTATACAATGAATTAGTGCTCAAACCATTGGCCACTGACTACCTTTTAAAAATTTATAGTTTTTGCATCTTTTAGATATAGCTTTTATGTGTTTTGATGCTTTAGTGTTTAGCAACATTGTTATGGTGGATCACTTGTTTTGAGCACTAAAGGAGACCTACCTTGTGAACCCAACCACACTGGCCAAGATACATACTTCATAGCCAGATACACATAACAACATGGAGTCTATCATACATAGGAGTCACAATGGGGAAAGGATCTTCAATCTCATATGTCTCAATCAGTCTAAGTCATGGAATGAAATCGAACGTGGATGAACTTGATGGATGGGGACAAGTGACATGGAACCAACCTAGCACCAAGGTTTATAATTTGTACAAGCATGTCATGAGTAACAGTCTTCACATCAAGTCCCTTGATTAGTCATAACACAAGTTAAATCAATAATATATATAAGCATAGGTGACCATAATCATCCTAACATGATAAGCATAGGTGTCTGACATACATCATAGAGAATAAATCAAACCAAGGAAGTGTATACCTGATCTCACTAAATATACATGTCTCCAACTGATAAACCCCTCTATAACGGTGTGTACCAACTTTGATATGATGCTCTGCTACAATGAACTAGATCATCACCAAAAGCATCTCAATGGACCCCTGAATCTCATTCCTGGCAAGGAAAATACGATGAACAAGGCTCTGGAATAACTGAATTTGTAAATATCCATGCTAATATCCCATGTGAAAAATAGCCCGGAACAGAAAAAGAAACAAGTCTGTATGCTGCATAATGCTAACCCAGCTGCAGGATGTATATGTGATAACATCTAGCTCCAACTAGGACAAGTGCTCTAATGAAGAGAGTTCTTGAGAACTTCGGAAATATCTGGTCCACAACACCATCAACAACAAGAAATCCAACACATCCAGCATTATGCTTCCTTTCCAATCATTTACCTATTGCATACGCACATGGAAGCAGGAAATACCAGAGCAACATGTATGGGAAAAATATATGTAGAAATAAAATGACAAAATAAATGCTAGAAAGTAAAGTGCTGAAAAGTAAATTCTAATATACTCAATTCAAATGCAGTAAATGTACTAGCAACAGACTGAATTCAGAAACTCGTTTATCAATTAGACAGAAAAAAGACTAAACTACTACTCAAAAGAGCTTAATCAATCCTACCTACCCTACTCTAACCAATTAGACAAGTGTTAAGTAAAATCATAAATCCAATGCAACCACTTGTTGAATGAATCAATTGATCTTTCTTTACAGTTAATGATCCAATAAGCCAGAGATGTTTTAGAAGTAATGTAAATGAAAATTGAAACCATTCTAACTTGTTGTTTGATATTCAAAGAAATATTTGGACAATGTGGAATGAAATCATGCCAAGGTTGAAATTGAATTTTGAGAACCTCATTCATAAAGATATCGATATGATCATAAAAAAAATATGAGTGTGTCCTTAATGGAAGAAAACAATATGACTCATGATTCATCCACTCCAAACCATTATTTGTTTTCTCCTCTACCCTACAAGGACATTCAATTCTATTCACTCCAAAAAAATGGGAGAATCAAATGGAGACAAGTTGTAATGTAATGCAACTAAGAATGATATCAAGCCCATTTGTTGTTAAAAAATGGAAAAAATATGAATTGATATTTATACACCTTCTCCATCCACCCATAAGAAATATTTGTAAACTGCAAAATATTATTCATCATTGAGAAGGGAAATGAAGCACATTTTCTCCAATTATGTGACCATGTTTAGAGTCTTGACTGAAGATTTCAAAAATAAAACTTGATCAAAACACAAACCCATACAAGAAGTCTTAAAAAGTTGGGATGGGAGGGTGGATTGAAAATTTTCTCCCAGATGACTATGAATAGTTGATTTCAGAATTTGATGAGAGAAAAAGGTTTTCAATTGAATTATAGGAATGATTGCAAGATTTGAAACAAGGTCAGTATCCACACATTGAACCAACACATCATGATTAAGGTTTGGATAAGGAATTTTATTGATACCATTAGGACAAGGATGTTTTTGATTAGTTTCACTTACAATCATATCATAATTATAATGTGATTGACCTTCTTTGGAGATGTGACCAAAATTTAAATCAAAATAATCATCAACCAAGCCATGAGGATATTTGATATATTCACAGATGAGAGATTCAACTATGGATGGTTCTTGATAGTGATTATTTTTTAATCCTTCTATATCAATATTAGAGTCATAATTCTGAAGGGTCAACATTTCCTCATCATCATTTTCTTGTATCAAAGGGTCATTCAAAGGCGTATTTTTTGTTGGCTCAGGGGAGGAGGAATATGATTTTGGTAAGGAAAAACGCCACTTATCTTATTACGATTATCCTAATCATGTTTATTAGATTGATACTCAACAACACAATCATTATTATCTAGTTGTATGGACTTATCGATGTTTTTACCCCATTCATCTCTTAATAACTTGGTGAACATGTTGTATCCAATGATGGATCCTGGTTCTAACGCATATAACCAAAAATTGGAATTTCCTTCTAAAGATTCTCCTAGGGCTTCTAGACAAACATATTCATCCTCAACACGATATGCTTCCATATAATACCAAGCAACATCCAAGTGTTTTTCAAATGATTTGATTGCATTTTCATAAAAACGAGGCAACCCTTCACTGTGTTCTTTTGGCATAGGATGAGGTTCCCCAGGAATTTCAGAGAAGTCAAATGGAGAAGGTTTAGCTTATTTCCTAACAACTCTATTTATTTGAGTTGGGTACCTAATATCATTACAGGGATTATTCACTTGATGTTTACTCACTGGTCTACTCAGGATGGTTGGTAAATATTTGTTGCGTGGGTGAGGGAATTGGTGGGTATCATAAAGATTGTGATAACTAGATTCATACCTATAATCATGCTCAAAATCGTCCTCATACCCATAGTATTACCTCCACCTATCCCTTTCTCCATATTGATTTTTAATATTGATTACTATTTCAGTACATTTTTTTAAGGTTTGTGAAAATTCGAGGAGAAATTATGAATTCATTATGATTTATGTGTTGGGTGCGTTTCTCAGTGGAGTCACATTGTGGATTCGCCAAATAACACAGTGATTATGCATAACTAAATAATTGAAATAAAACCATTGTATTTTAGAATCAATTGTGATATGAATGAATATAAATAGTCAAACCATTCACAGACACCTGATGAATGTAAAATGAACCAAGGTAAGCCTCTACCTCCCCGGTAACAACACCAAATTTTTTGGCAAAGAGAACGGAAGTAGAGCTTAAGGATAAATGTCAAACCAGGGCATGCCTCTACCTTCCTCAGAAAGATTTCCAAAAATGCTATCACGAATCTTGTAGTTTCCTCGTGAGGTGATCTTGTTCATGGCAGAAGAGGAAAGGAAACTAAAGTCGTCACCTACGATATCCAAGACCTCCGAAAGAACTTGGATGTCACACTAGTCAAGGATAGTGACACTTTATACCCAGTGAAAACATAGATCCCAAGGGGCATCCTTATGACTAATAAAACCTAAAAACAATGAAAATGAGCCGATGACTGAGGAAAACTTGGTGGGATCTCTAATTATAATGGTTAATTAGAGTTTATTTCGATTACTAAGAGATTCCAAGTGTCCAGGTGAAAAGCCCCAATTTTACCCTAGGGTTTTATGTAGAAAATGGGGATGTAGCGAAAAACAATGAAAATTTATGAAATTAGACACTCAAAATGATTGTTCAATGTAGAATAAGGAAAATGAAAGAAAACCCAACTATACCCAATTTACGATTTTGGAGATACCCACTTCTCCCAAGGAGGAGCGTTTTCCCTAAGTAGTAGGCCAATGATTTGGATGGGAAAATGGAGTCCGGTTGCGATGAAAATTTAAACTTAAGGGTTTTATTTTTATTCCAAAGTGGGTTTTAAGTTTTATAGCTTGCCGCAAACCAGAATTTGCATATCTAAGAAACAAGGGTTTTATGATTATGGAAGTGATGGGAAATGCATGCAGAAAATAAAAGAAGAAGAAATTACCTGCGTGACATAGATAGATATTGTAGATGTCTTTGGAAATGATGAAGAATTCCACTTTCCCATTCAAATGATTCTTTTCATAGAATATATTTATGTGGTTGGGCCACAACAAGTCACCCTAGCGCCTCCTTCAACCTGCCAGATCAGTGAGAAGCAAATGATAAGGAAAACGAATGAGATTTGTAGAATAAAGAAAATATAGGAAGTAAGAAATAATCAAGATAGAAATACTCCTTGATATGGACACCCTAGAGTCAGGAAGATGGTGATTTTCCCCACAAAAACGCTCCCTCTCTCTCTCTAGCGCGCCTCCTTCAACCTGTAGATGAAATGGGAAAAGGAAAATATGAAAGATGGATCCCAAAAAAAACCAGTGTAGAAAAGTAGGAGTGCCGGTCATCAGATCATTAAATCATTTACAAGATACACCCAAGAATAATCCCAGACAAAATTCTCTTTTTTCAAATTCTGGTGCCAAAGATCATGAATTACAATGAGGGGGGGGGGTCACCTCTCTTAAATAGTTTGAGAGGGACGCAAACCCTAAATTTTCTTTTCATCCAATGGTTGATATTATAAAATCATCAAGGGTGGAAATAAAAAATACATATATCATAACATGGATCAAGTGACTAAGTCAAAGAGGGGGCGCACGTTACTCAAGGACGCCCATCCTAGGTGAAAGTCACAACATAACATAAGATATGACATGATACAACATAGGAGGGGGTCACTAAGGGATTAATTCACTCTAGGCCTCTTTAAAACTTCATAATACAAGATATAGCAATAAAATACTTCAATGGCCAAGTTGAGGGTGCGCTCCTTGGGTGGCTTTCCTCAATGGTTGAACCAATATAAAATAATATGAACATCTGCTGATTGAAACTGTTGGAGGACTATCCGAGGTGATGAAACACATAATATGTCAAAATTCCAATCCATTCCCTTGACCGAGGAGGCCAAATCAATTTTTTCAGTGATTTCTCTAGTTCATTTTTGTTGGTACAATCTTTGGAAAATGATAAATCCACCATAAGTCTGTCCAGGGTGAAAACTAGGGAAAACTAACTGCCCTGGATGATCTGTAGACATAGAAGAATGGTATAAGTGACTAATCATACCCATTGGAACATTTCTCTACTCTAGGAGAACCAATCATACTGCCATCTAAAATAAAATTTGATCATTTGGCCAATAATCAAGTGATAATAATCAATTTTCTGGAGAACTGGGGCCAAACTCTCAAAAAGGAAACCATAGTATTGGTCCTGGGCATGTCTGAAACAAACATAGACCATGTTGCATTTTGAGTCACTGACTTGGGAACTGTGTCTAACTTGGTCAAACTAAGTTGACCAGGTTAAAGTACCCAAACTGAAGGTGAGAAACTGTATCGATATGATCCTGTAAACATACAGGGTAAGAAATGCTCCAATAATGTATATCAAAACCAAAATTGAATCAATTATTCATAATCATGGTGACAAATACTAATAATAATAGTAAGATGTAGCTATGCTTCTGAAAAATCTTGGAACCTTTTGGAATTCTGCTTGTTTGTTCCATACTTACAAAGGGTAAACATTGTGCAATAGATGGGTAAGGATGGAAGAACAAGGTTTAGCAAAAGGGAAATTAATTTTAATTGAAATTTACTGAGTGATCTATCCGAATGATGAATAATACACTATAACAAGGTGACATATGTATGACAGATAACAATAGGGGATGGAGGTGTCTCACAGATGGATAAAGTACTTGGATATGATCCCCTTAGACTCTAGCAAGTTTTCCTTAGACGAGTCGTTTGGTTTGCGATTGGGCCGCCTGGAATTCATGTGCAGGCATTACGAGACCAAAATAAACAATGGTTTCCCATAACATATAAGGTTTCTGATGGAGATCTCGAGACTATTATCGCTGATTGGCCCAAGGAATGGCGCAAACCTGTCAACATCGAGGAAGTGTTGATGGGTCTACTAGCTGATGCACCGGTGGATACTCTATCCAAACCATCGAGTGATCACGAATCCGATGAAGTGTCACTACGAAGCCCCACTGATTCAGAAACAAAGCAGCTCTTTGAGGAATCCCACAGGAAGAAGAGGCAGGACTAGGGGGCGATCAGCAGCACCGCACCAGTGACTGAAGAGCAATTGAGTTGCATCGTTGCGGCAATTACAACAATGACTTATGCGATGAGAGAGAAGATGAAGAAGGAAACGCCCGACAAATCTGGTGAGATAAAACCTCTCCTTGACTCATTAATAGATGCAGTTTTAAATAAGGTACTAGACGCAAGCACTGTGCAGAGGGTTGGCTCAATCATCACTAGGATGTGGATGAGGAATGTGAAAATTACACTACATGCAATCGAGACCAACAATGAGGACCTCAATGCCTCACTTCAGCAATTGCAGGAGGTTTTAGTAGACATCAATGCATTATCAACCCAAACATTGGTGCAGTTGTAGAGAGTTACCAATCAGGAGTTGGTGGATAGGGAACAAATAATTGGAAACTACCTGTTGTAGTCGCATGAGAGAGAGGCTGAAGCACAGAAGAATATTGAGGAATTGAAGTAGGAGTAAGATCAGTTGACAGAGGAGAAAGCAAAGGATATTTTGGAGCTCAAGAAGGAACAAGATCAATTGGTAGTAGAGAAAGCGCAACTCTGGGACCGCAAAGTGCGTTTAGAGCAGGAAGTCTCTACTTCCTGTCAACTGGATGGATGAGATTCATCACAGATCAAGATCTATGATCCTAAAGAATTTCATTGTTTTAATTTCAATATCTACGACGGAGATTAAAGGATATTGATCAACAAAACAAATCAAAGGCTATGAGCTATTTCATTGGGCGAACTAGCGCGGTCTAAGAATATCCTGATGGGAGCGATACTTTATGAAATTATTCCTATGACAATTGAAGTCCACCGTTGATCTATATCCGAAGGTCCTTTAGCCAATTTGCCATTGAACTAGCAAGGGAGTTAATTGTGGGAGACGGGAGTCGAATCCCTTATGAAATTGGGTTGACCAAATATTTGAAATCTGCTCTTCATTGAGCATTGTAGGGACCTTTGGCCGCGTGTTTTTCCAGCTGGGCAAGGATCGTATAATTTTTTATTTGTTTTATGAAACCGTTTGTATTCAGCCAAGTGTGCAAATAAGAAGCTTGGGAATCTTTAGGGTGACAAACTCAGATTGTAATAAATAGTGGTGTAGAGCACCATAGAAGGACTTTTGGTTGGTGAAGAGAATACTGGATTCTTTTGTAAAAGAGCTAACTCTTTGCTAATAAGAAGGATCAATTTGCTGGAACAAATGCCTACACATAGATTTAATCGGAATGTGTGGAATGCATATTGTAGAACTATTTCTTCCGGTTTCTATACATAATACCGTGAGATTGTTCTAACCTCCTGGAACTATTTCCTTCGTCATGAATGTCTGTTGTCTGTATAAATGTCTGTGTAATGAAAGGGTAAAATTGGTTTAATTATATCAGAGCTATCTTTGGTATTCTTTCTTCTGTGAATGTGATTATTGTGTTGGTACAACTATCTGTTAGACTTATATCAACATTTTTCAGCATATTACTTTGAACTCTCAATTTTCTCCCTGTAGGGATAGAATAGTTTAGTTTTAAATTTAGATTAGACCTGCATTTAGCTTAGGCATCTGCATTTCATCCTCTAAACAAGAAAATTATATAAACGGTGGACTGGGTTGTAACTAGTAAAAGATTTAAACAAATTAATCTATGATAGACAGAACTGTAAATCGGATGGATTCCCCACACCAAATGGTGGACGATCTAATTGGGAATGTTTACCAAGGAGATATCCTACTTTATGGTACCTGGGATTTTTCCAGGCATCAACAGATATGGTGCTAGAAGGAGGGCATCCGGTGCATGGATGGTAGAGGAAATCCAATTTTCAGAGAAGATTACACTATAACAAAATCAGAAAATACTTTCCCTTAAGATTTTATTCCTGAATTTAAAGAACAAGAATAGACAGGTTCTGGGGAAGAATAATCAGAACGTTTGTATGGCGTACCATTTGAGGAAGTATATCAGTTTAAGTGACATACAAGATCCTACGTCAAGAAACTTGGGGGGTTAAAAGTTATTCCCGCGTTACCTAGAAGCAAAGATTCCAAGAAAATAGCCTCATACACTAAGGATTCAATTATTGTGGAAAATTTGGAAGAACTGGTAGATGTATCCATCCAAGAAATTGTTCGACCTATGGATCATTGACAGGTGACCTTGCACTCAACAGATGGAAATTGATCCTTGGTCGCTTATTAAGTGGTTTTCCATCATGTTTGAGAGAAAGACCTCTATTCACATTTTGAGATTTTATTGTACCTTGGATTCCATTTTCATCATTGGTGGAATCCCCCCCCCCCCTTGATAATGACTTACACTATCGCGTGTTACTCATAACACTAATACATTTGGGTAGATTTTTCCACGAAAAACTTCCACGTTTTGAACATTCATGGATTAATACTTCATTTTTTTTATCATGGCGGAAAAACTGTGGCAATATCGACATTTTTAATTTTAAACGAACTTTCATCTCTATATCGACAATATATGGCTATCTTTGCACACCCACAAAACCAATGCCAACTTTCAAAGGTTGTTTACATGCAGGTCAAGTTGTAATTGATGGCATTAATAGCTCTTGGCTGTCTACGCGCGGGTCAAGTTGTAATGGCATTAATAATTATCCTTGCTGAGTTAGAGAAGGCTTCTCTTTTTGCTAGCTTCACAACTCTACTAAGATTTAAAATTTTATTTTGTGTTACAAATCTGTTGGGTCTGGGTGAAGGGGTACCCTGTTTGAAAGAAGTGTTTTATTTATAAAAACGATCAACAAGTTGCATCAGCTTCCTCCTAATCCCTCTCTGACAAGCACACAAAATGTCTTTGGAGTCTCCAGGTTAAAAACTCAATCCTTCCATAATTGAAAGGGTATTCTGAGAATGTGCATGAAATCGTACGTCCATTGTACCGCTTGACTCATGCATTTTCGACACATTTGCTATAGTTGTGATTGATTGAGCACGGATTGAGCCCGGATTTCTTTATCAACCATATCCAAAACTAGAGAGATCAGTCACACTCTGCAACAATCATCTGGTTGTAAATTCATAAAAGGTAAGCATGCATCCTTTTTTGGGGGATACAAACTAACATTGAGGCTCAAAACAACAGTTGTATTCTTCGGGTTATGTACCTTACGAACGAATTTAACAACCCTGCAACTCCCTCCTTTTATTTAAACCAGAGTAATTGCAACAAGAGGGTCCAGTCAACAATGACTCTATCCAATTCATTTTTTTTTATAGACCTGATGCTCCACTAAGTTATTGTTCATTGACACAGTGTTAATCTCTTTCCACAGTAGAAGGACAACTTTCATTTGGACCATTTGGGCCACCTAGTGTTCCAATGCCCAAACTATCAAGGTCTCCTTGTGAGTAAAT